>ML675638.1:3603080-3624954 GCA_007922155.1 Mesoclemmys tuberculata
GGTTGGCGGGGCGGGCCTGCCTGAGGGGGCCGCCGCGCCGCGCGGGAGCTGGCCCAGTCCGGCCGTTCGCGGGCCGCGGCTGCCCGGCTCCCCGCCGCGGGAGCGCCCGGCCCGGCTCGGGGGGGCCGGTGTGTAAAGACCGGCGTGGGCCCGGCCTCGGGGCGCGTGTCCCCGGCTGGCGACACCTTTCACAGTCCCGCTTCGGATGCTTCTCCCCTGCCGGCTTCGTGTTCGGGGGTCCCCGTTACCAGAGGGGCTGCCTCAGGAGCCGTGGCAGAAAACAACCCCCAGCGCCCTCGCCAGGTCCTGCGGCCCCGCCTTTTAGTGCTTCGCCCACGGGCTAACCCGCCGAGCCGGGACGGTGTGAGGAAGGGATGCTGCAGGTGGGCGGGGTTCGCGGCTCGTTGCACTCCCAGAGCGGGGTGACAGCCGCCCCTTTCTCCGGCCCAAAGAGTCGTGTTGGGGATGGGTGATGGGAGTGGGGCCAGGGGTCGGGGTCCACGCCGTCTAGGCTGCTGTGTGACCTTAGGGAAGTTGCTTCCGTCTCAGCTTCCACATCTGTGATGTGAGACTAATCTCGCCCGCTCAGGGGTGTTGTGAACACCGGCCGTGTTTACACTGCTGAGCTTACAGCAGCATCGGTGCAGCTGCACTGCTGTAAGATCACTTGCATGGCCACTCTGTGCCGATGGGAGAGAGCTCTCTGTCAACATGGTAAAACCAGCACCACCAGTGACTCCCTCTGACACACTGCTGTGCACGCTGCCACTCATGCTGACCAAATTTGTGTTACTGGGGTGTTTTTTCACACCTCTGAATGGCATACGTTCCGCTGGCATAAGTGGTGGTGTAGACATGGCTAAATTCTTTACTGTTTGTAGATGGCTTGAGAGCTACAAAAGAATGATGCTTTAGAAATTCATTCTCTCTTTCTCTCCCTCTCTATTTCAGAGTGGGAGTCCACAAAGAAGAGGCATTCATATGGCTTTTTACATAGCCATTTTGTTAGCCGTTTCATTGTGTACATTGATATTGAGAAAGTACAACTGGTACTAAAGAAAATGTGTTATGGGGAGAAAGAACTCTTAAAGAATAAACAGGTTTTTTTCCCCAACAGGCAAATCCAGTGTAACTGTAAATAGTGTCAATTGCAAAACATGCTTTCTCGAGTGTGCTGTGGGCTTAAGTAGTATCGTTGGGGTTAAACAGTAACAGAGGAGAGAAATTAAATAGTAAAACCAGGGAGACAGGTGTTTTCAGATGATATCTGAACAGATAAGAGGCACTGAGGGAGAGATATGGGAAAGCTATGTAGTACACAGGCTTGTACAATTCAGGAAATTATTGTTGTATATCCTTCTTAGTTGGTTCTCTACTTCAGTGATATGTGTTGGTAATAGGTAGCAGCATCTCTGTAGCTTTCTGGTGCTGACCAACATATGAAGTGAAAGAACACTGTTTGTATTTTTCTTAACAAAACAAAGCATCTTCTGGTGTCCACAGATCAAAATATAATGTGCAGCACTTATGGTTTGTTACAAAAGTTGGTCAAAAGTCCATATCTCTATCCCACCACCACCACACTAGCAGAAAACAGAACAGAACCTTGATTATCCCATCTTCAGGGGCACCTGAAAGTGTTGGGTAATTGGGATAGCTGACTTAACAGACTTGAGTTGTGTGAGTCTCTTAACCTATGGGTAGTCTTCCAAACTTCCTGGCCAGATACCTCGTTTGTACATTTATAGGCATACATACTTACAGACCAACTTTCTTATTGAAAGAACCCTGGTCAGTGCCCATAGATGTCAACTAGCCTTGAGGAAGCTGCACAGCTTTTGCAGGACTTCAGCATATAGATCTTTATATGGTGAATTTTCCTTGGCTCATATATATGTCTTGCTTAAGAACTCCACAGATAGGGTTATTTCAAGTGGAAGAGAAGATGCCTGAGGTGGAAAATGTGGAAAAGCTGGAGCAGCAGTGGGTGAAACAATTAACTAAGTTACACTTACCTGAAAACAGAGGTTATGACCAGGTTTTGGATAAATGAAGTTCAGATTGTTAAGGTTTTACTTTATATCAAATATTTCCATGTGTTGTTGCTAAGTGATCACTTGAATAAATTTTGTATTATAAATATTGATCTAATGAATTAAATGAAAGTGAGGGCTTAATTCTCATACTAGTTGTCTTTTAACAGAGTAGAAATTAAGTATACTTCATTAAATGGAATCTTAAATCTTCCCTGTTTCAGAGGAGGAAGCATCTGTGCTTGAACTGGCAAAGTCCAGAAAGCATTTAATGTAGTTGCTGTTGACTCTAAACTAGTGTAACTGGTGGTGATTTTGAGATTGAAGGGAAGGAATAGGGAGGAGGGAATAATGTGTTTTGCAGGCTGGTACTAGCTCTTTGGTGTCTGGGGGAATAAAGAGAAATAATTGAATTTAGGGCCCAGTGTTGCTGTTGTTTTACATGGAATTGCCTTTGAAATCATTGGGAGATTTTCATGTGGAATAACTACAGGATCTAGTCCTATTTAGTTTGGAAAATTTTGGAAAAGTTGCAGTTCTTTTTTTAAATGTTTTAACAAGAAAATGAGGTGCACTTTTCTGTGTTTGTCAGTGGACAGCTTCATTTTGCTTATTGTCAGACTTACCAGTTGGTGTTACTATTCTTTTTATAGTAATCTCTGCATGTACATAACAGCTTCCATGTGGGGCTTTACCAGCAGCAATTAAGGTTCTCAGCAACCCTGACGGGTACAATAAGTATAAGGCCAATTTTACAGATAAGGAAACTGAGGTATAGAGAGATTAAGTGACCACCCCAAGAAGTCAGTGGTGGAGCTGGGAACAGAACCCAATTTTACATACTAACCAGCCAAACCATCCTCCTTCCTCCCTTCTTGTTTACCACTACAACTTTTTATTAACTATGGTAGTCAGTTGATACTGAGTTTTCAGAGTTGTGTAGCTTAATACAGAAAGCATTTGAAACTGGAAGGCAGGAATAGTTGTTTATAGTTTTTTTTCTTTTTAGACTAAAATCAGTTACTGGATCTCTGGTCCTTCACAGTGCTTTGTACAGTATCCACACAGAACAATGCTGGGAGCTTCAATAAACTGTTTGGATTTGCCTTACTGTTTTCTTCATATTTGTACCTTGATTAACCAGTAATGAATTGTTATACGAACCAAATGTGTAATTTCCTGTGGGGCTCAGTCCTGAGAGAAATTCACCTCCTTTTCAGCATCAGAGTTTTAGTGCACAGAACAGTTCTCACTTGACTGTCCATGTAATCATAACATGGCGATTCCTGTTCATTACATCTTCGAGCTATTGTGAGTTAAAGGGACACCATCAAGTTAAATAACATCTTTTAAAAAGAGACATTTTTCCTTACCTGTGTTTATAAATAAGCATCTTCTGTTCTTGAAAAAAGAAAGCTTGTTAATAATCTAATTTACTTTTCATTATGTGTCAGTAGCTTGAAGATCCTTTAAGACAGCAGCTTGCGACCTTTCCAGACTATCGTACCCCTTTCAGGAGTCTGATTTGTCTTGCATACCCCCAGGTTTCACCTCACTTAAAAACTACTTGCCTACAAAATCAGACATAAAAATACAAGCGTCACAGCACACTATTACTGAAAAATTGCTTACTTTCTCATTATTACCATATATTTATAAAATAAATCAATTAGAATATATTATACTTAAATTTCAGTGTATAGCATATAGAATAATATAAACAAGTCATTGTCTGCATGAAATTGTAGTTTGTACTGACTTCACTAGAGCTTTTTATATAGCCTGTTGTAAAACTAGGCAAATATCTAGATGCGTTGATGTACCTCCTGGAAGACCTCTGTGTAACCCTGGTGAGAATCACTGCTTTAAGGGAGCTGGGGGGTAACACCCCTTTTGTGACTAATCAGTTGCATTCCAGGTGGTGAGATAAGACCAGCAAACAGCACAATTGGCTGTGAGATCTGCAGGCAGTAGGTAGGCTCCTCAAGGAGTCCCTGGCTCAGGGGAAAGATCCTTGTTTACATGTGACACCCAGACAGATGGCCTGGGGTTTGAGATCTGTGGGGAATATATGAGCTCCTCCAGGAGACCCTGGATCAGGTGGAAAGGGCACCATTCATGTGACATTTATGATAGACTCCCTTATCTGGAGAAATAAAACTCAGGCCCTAAGGAAGGGACCAAATTCCTGTGGCTGTTTAGTACTCTTGGATGTATTGGCTTATGAGTTTGCACACTTGTTTACAGTAGGCTGTTGGCTTACTTTTTTTACATTTCTGGTAACTTGGACCATGAAAATAGACTTGACAGTTTGTCAATTTCTGATTTATTTCACTTCTGGGTTCCCCTGCCTCCTAGAAGAATATGCCAGTGTTTGGGATGTGGATGTTGCAGGGAAATGATTTGTTTTAAAAACCTATTTCCGTTTGATTTTAATTTAGCAGAAATATATTTAGTTTTAAATTTTTTGTAAGCTTACTTTTATAGAAATTTCGGGAAAATTTGATCGTGATATCCTTCTAAGGTAAAACTACAGTATCCTTTATAAATTAATAATTCAAAAGGTTCAAAACTTGCCAATAAGAATATTAGTAGTTGAGTAAGAGTGAAAGTTTTATATAAGGTACTCAGGAACTAGGATTTTTATGTAGTCAAATTTCAGACGCTTGCTTAGCCTTTTTAATGGGCATATTTTTTTAAAAGTATAAAAACACAAAAAAGAAAAGATTTGATTTTGCACTATAACCTTTTCAAATGACTTCCTTATTTAAAGGCCATTGATTAAAACAGAATGAATTGGTTGTTTTTCGCTCAGTGCTAGATAATATCATTTGTTAAATTGTCCCATATGCCTGATGCCTGATTAGTTTTTTGCAAGGTACTACAGTGTGCCATCCCCACAAGTCATTTTATTATGGACAAATTATTTCAGAAGAATTTTTAGTTTACTGGGTAAAACATGTCTAAATATTGATTGATAAATCTACTGTAGACTCTTGGGTGTAAAGGGGAAACACCCGGCCTCGTATTCTTATCCAGGGAATGCACATTTTGCTTTTCATTTTAATAAGCTGACAAAAGATGCAGTTTGGGTGCAGCTAAAGCACAGCCTGTGTAGTTCTGCTCCACACTACTTAAATCAGGATGAAGTATTGCATGGTGGGAACTGTAATCTCTTTGAGCCTCCGTTCCTTATTAAAAATGAGGATAGATGCAGTTGGCTCGAATGCCTATTAACGGGGTGTGGCCCTCAAGCTTCTGACAAGTTCCCAAAGTGTCGTTCAGTAGATCAGAGTTTGCCTTTGGGCTTGTCTTCACTTAAAATACTATAGCAGCACAGCTGCACCACTGTAGTGTAGATATTAGCTGTTAGAAGGGGTTCTCTCATTCCTGAGATGTGGTACCTAGAATGGCAGAAGAATTCTTCTGTGACCTAGTGTTGTCTACCCCAGGGGTTAGGTTGGTATAGCTGTCTCTCTCAGGGGGTATGGATTTTTCACATCCCTGAGAGAGATAGCTATACTGATGTAAAATCCTTGTGTAGACAAGGCCTCTGTTGTAGTTACTTAAGATACTGGGACAGTCCTTACTGAAAGCTAGTCTACACTAAAAGTGCACAGTAGCACAGCTGAGGTGCTGTAGTGCATCTGATGAAGATACTCTAAGCTGATGAGAGAGAGCTCTCCTATAGACTTAATTACTCCACCTCCACAAAAGGCGGTAGCTATGTTGGCAGGAGAAGCTCTCCCCTGACATAGTGCTGTCTACATCAGTAGTTAGGTCGGTGTAATTTATGTCACTCAGGGATATGGATTATTCAAACCCCTGAGGGACGTAAGTTATACTGAAGTAGATGGTAGTGTAGACAAGCACTGAGTCTTTTTTTCTCAGCCTCATTTCACATCATTAAATTTTAGGCAAAGAATATTACTCTTAAAGTGTAAACTACATTCATTATCCTGATTAAGCATCTGCAACATGCATCATTTTTATTTCCTCATGCTGGGGTGTGTGTGTGTGGCAGGAGAATAACAGCTTTTGCTTTCAGGATGAGGATGCCATGATTATTGCTCTGTTTTGACCTTTGATCCCTTGTATAGAGGGTTGGGTGTGGTTTTTTTGAAGATGGGACAGAGCATTTCTGATTTCTGAGCTTGAGACTTCTTCCTGCTTTATCAGAGACAGTTACAGTATTAGTGTGCTAAGTCCTGTAGCTGGGCTGTCTTTATGGATTCTCCCTCCATGTCAGGAAGTGGTTAGTTATTTGACTTTAGAGGTAGGAAAATACCATGATTAATACAGAGCTTTCAAAACAAGTTTGTCTGACTTTTATAACGTAAGCACTTTATGCTGTTGAACAGGTAATAGCTTAATGTTGATGGATTGCTTTTCCCCCCCACCCTTTCTGTTTATTAGGTCAAAAGGGACCCTGGTTTAATTCAATTTTAATGGCACCAATAAGTAAATGAGAACATGCAGTTACATGTCTTATTCCTAACCCAAAAATTGGTCTATAGCCAAGGGAATTCTCATATATTGTTTACTATATTTACTTCAGGTCTATCTTTTCTGCATAGCAATAGTAGAGTTGGCCACATATAGGTCATCCAGGCTTAATAAGACAAAGTTAAAGACAGTATAGGTCATCCAGAAAAATTTACTTTGTAAAAGCTATATGGCTTTAGTACTTGGGACTACTGAAGTTAACTTTGACCTGCAGCCCTTGTACCTTGAGCTGTGATTGCATCCGGCTTCATGTCTCCCAGTTGAGTTGGATGGGAGAACAAGGAATGCTTTGAAGAAGGAGATGATGTTGATTTCATTGAGTGGCATTCTTTAATCTGAATTGGTCTGACTGAAACTGATCCAAAGTGAGAGGAGCTGCTGGATGTGCCACCTTTGGAAAGAGAGATGTAAAACTGCTTATAAATCTCATAACACTTTTCATAAGAGCAGAGGTGCTAACACTCAAGTCCTGGCCAAATTCTAGCTAAGGGAATTCCATTCTGCCTACCTAAATTCTCCTACAGCTTCAGATACATTTTTCACCACTTCTCCAAGTGTTGTATAGGGTTAGGCAGCTGCCACATTCCACCCCAGTGTCTGTGTTTCATCACTTGGAGTGAATCTCGTATATAGCATGTACATGTTCAAGTACGTAAAGTACATGGGGATGATAGGTGTTATGTAGGTGCCAGTCATTATCATTGTGCTCATAGAATCTTTTTTTATTACATAAAGACTACTTGAAATGGAAGAACATACATCTGATATTTTGTGCGTAGTGATTCTTGCAGAGAGGCAAATACTATGCCAACTTTCTAGATTAAATCATTTTCCTTTCTTCTAAATAAAAGTGATCTGTAATCCTATCACTGAGAATCTGAAAAACAAAATTCAGGAGGCTTATTTGGGGCTGCTTGTTTGTTTTTAGTGCTTTTTAAGCCAGGTTGATGAGAACATAGATGCTGATGATTCATGTTCAGATGTTTTTTCTTCCCTGTAATGGAATATATGCTAGTATGTAGCATATGGTACTGCTGAACAATGTTAAACACACAGAGCCCTGATTTGATGTTATACAGTGAAATGGAATTTAGGGATTTTAGCTTGAGCTTAAGATGAAAGCTTTAGTAGATTGTCTTTGCTGCTGGTCTGTTTATCAGATACAGGACATTTTGGTAGTGAATTCTGCGTATGGCAGTTTCCATTTAGGGGAGCTTTTACCCATTACTTACTTGCATATATGAAGGTTTTTTCATTGTGTTCAGGAGCAAATGCATAACTTTTGAAAATATTTCCACTAGAGAAGGAAATGTCTTAGGATGCTAAGCATTAGCTTTGAAATAACTAGAGTCATTGTGACCATTTGTTTCGATCCCGACAGTCACGTCAGCCCTTCATTCTTCTACTGTAATTGTTTACCACCATGCAGTTCATTTGCTCTTTTTTTCAGATGAGTCCTTAAAAAACTGAAGCCCTCATCTCCTCTTTGTATATTAAAAGTGCCAGGCACTTGTAAATGAAAGGGTTTGTCCTAATGCTCCTGGCCTAAATTTCCCTTCCCTCTACCATTGTGAAAAGTGCTGGCTACCCTGCGCTGGGAAACCAGCTGGAGGTTGAAAAAGCAAGAAAGCTTGAAGACTAAAAACAAGGTGAGAAGGAATGTGATCCACTTGTTCTAAAATTTGAAGGGCACGGCGACCAGAAAAAATCATTTCATTTCACAACGTCCTTTGTTTAGTAAATCAGTTTTAAATGTAACACATTTTGATAAACTTTTTTGTTATGTATCCTTTTATTTTATTTTTTGTTATGTATCCTTTTATTTTATTTAACTAAGAAAGATTTAAAATATTTTTATGCATTTTAACTGGTCTCCAGTTTCCATTCAAATGCAGCTTGACAAAATCTCAAGTAAAATATTAATCTTCGGATACAGTAGTTTTCAATCTTTCAATCAAACTTTCGTCGACTGCTGTGCTTCTCTTCTGCACGCCGTCTTCACCACACTGAGCCAGTGGGAGCCGCGTTCCGGTCGACACAGTGCTACGCCACTTGAGGAGGTTTTAGTACATCAACTTCTGGATCGACTGAGCGGGTCTTCACTGACCGCTCAGTCAATCCAGGTAAGTCAATCTGACGGCGGCAAAGTCAGTGTACACATAGCCTAAGATAGTCGGCTCTGTCATCCTCTAGATAGCTAGAACACAGAGGTTTAACACTCTGCTTCTTAAGAGATTTGGTTCTTCAGATCAAGTGGTAAACGCACATGCTTTTCATCTGGAATTCCTAAGTTCTTCCTCTGACGACACCCCAAACAGTTGTGTTGTTACATTTGGCTATGCTTATGCTGTTTGTAAACACTAGACCAGATCACTGCAACCAGAGCTGGGACTAGAAACCAAGAATCTTCATACCCAGTGTCTCACTGCTATCTCTCAAATATTTGTGTAAACTTCTGCAATGTATATTGTATCCTCTGTGTGGATTAGCCCATAAGGGGACAACAGCCTGCTTTCTCCAAATCAGTTACTCCTTTGGCTGAAGTCAGAGGTCTTTGCTGTGAATCCGAAGATTGTGGGTTCAAACCTTGCACGTGGGCAGGTGAAAATAATATATATCTAATGGTTAGCGTGAGGACCCTGAAGTAATTAGTGGAATGATTTTATATTGTAAAGCATGTTTGGATGTTGTATTAAAATTCTACTGTTGCGTTTTTAGTGTGTGTGTGTTGGTCAATGGAGCCTTTAAGAACAGTGTTTAACTTTATTGTAGAATTTGTCTGCTACAGACAGCAATGTGTGGAATGGGGAGGGGAGGAGGAGGGATTTTGCCCCTGTCCAGAGAGTGGAAGCTCCTGCCTTTGTAAACTCCAAAAAGATCAGAACCTGATTTAATTAATTTTATCTCTCAAAACATAGTTTCATTTTCAAATATGTAACACCTGTGCTTCCTGAGGAATGGGTGCTTTAGGGCATTGCTAATGAGCTAGAAAATTTTCCTCATCTGGATCACCAGCATGAATTCAGCCCAGTTCAGCATGGATTAAGTTGTTAGCATCTAATGGGTGTTTCGCTCCTATATGAGATTGATTTGGTGGATCTTAGTTCCACCTCCAATGTCACAAACTCGCCATTATACTTTCCGTTAGACTGTAAGATCTCAGACAGTTGGGACTCTCTTACTATGTATCTGTACAGTGCCTAGCACAATGAGGCCCTGATCTCTAGGAGCAGGGGCCAAAATTGCCTTACTCATTGTAAATCTGCAAGTATTGACAATACTGTTGTCCTCTGCACATTGTGGGTGGGTAGGAAGAGTTCAGAAGGCAGACCAAAAACAGGGTTTGATTTGGCCCCCAGATCACAATTTTCAAACAAAACAAAAAACTCCCTAAAAACAGTTTTGGAGGATTGTGGGAGGAAATCTGGGTTATGATTTCTAAACTCTTGGGGTTGGCAGCACTGTCAATATGTAAGAGATTATTATCCTGTGTAAAAGCATTGGGATGTGGGTTTTCTATTGTAACCAGTGATTGGGATTTCCCCCTGCACCAGATGAAAAGAGGTACTAATTCAGTGGCGTAGGGCTTGTCTACATGGCTACCCAGTTCAGACTATGAGGGTGTAAATTGTAGCTCACACTGGGGTGCTGTGCTGTAACTGTCCCCTGTGGATGCAGCAGGTGCAAACTGAAAGGTACCTTGATCACATTAATGTAGTCCTGTGTGAAGAAAAGTTAATTAACATGAACTAGGTATCGTTTTAGTTCATGTTAGCAGCGTCCACATGGGGCAGTTATAGTGCAGCATTCAATGCATGCTGCAGTTCACATCCCTGTAGTCCACACTGCAGTCCAGCGTAGACGTAGCCCATGATTCTTTGCCTCCACTGTCCCCTGAATGTTTTAAGGAAACATTTGTATCGTGGGGTATGTTTACTGCTTATTTTTGATGTGCTGGATTCTGAGCAGCCAGGGGCACTCAGACCATAAGTTGCCTCCTGTTGCCAGTTGCACAGTTTGCATCAGACCTAGGACTGCAAGCTGACACTTGCTCTGTTCATGCTTACGGTCAGCTCTGTTTGCACATATCATTTTCAGCAGGTTGTGTATTAAAACCCCATTGATAAAACCACATATCTGTAAAGATAGTCTTGTGGCTAATGACAGGACTGGAATCCAGGGTATCTAGATTCTGCCGCTGCCATAGGTCAGCTGTATGCCCTTGGGTAATTTGCTTGCTCTCTTTCCTGTAAAAAGAGGGTAAAATGTGTCTAAAACTTGTCTACCTCACAGGATGTTGAGGCTTAATTAATATTGATAAAGTACCTTGAAATCTTTGGATGGAAGGTGCAACAGGAATCACAAGGTGGCATATGATGATGAAGGCACAGATAGTGGCAAAACTGGTTAAGTCTAGGTTATACTTAATTTTTTAATGAATGGGTTAATAAAACTTGGATGAAAGCTGTTTCTGGCTTCCTCTTTCAGTTACCCTGGCTCGATGCAGGCTCTCTATAGCACTGGAGTTTGCAGCAGTGTGGAGAATTAAAGCATATGCATTAGACTGTGGTGTGTTTGTCAGCAAGCCTTGAACTCTTTGTTTCTGTTTCCCAGCTGGTTTTGCATGCAGGTAATGTTCTAGCTTTCTCAGGGAATTTTGGCAGTTTAGTGTAGTGATAGTTACTTATTCTGCCACTCGCGAGCCCTTAGCACCGTCAGGCCAACAATGCTATGCACAAGCTGAATTTTTCTTCTGGATCTATTTAAATGTAATTTTGACTGATTGGTTTTATTTCTACCTTGTCATTGATGCACAGCATTTAAAGTCTTTACCCAAACAACTAAAATGCCAGCATACAATTTCAAATATATAAATCAAGTGAAACAACCCCTCCAATGTGTGACAGACACCAAACTCAAGCTCCCTTTTTTCTTAGGTGTACTTATTTGAAAATTTTCCTGTCCCACACTATATACAGATTTTTTTTGTTATGATAAGTACATTTTTAAAAATTAGCACCAGCAACTCAGATCTTATGGGCAGCCCCACAATAACAAACTACTGTGCACAGAATGAAGAGAACCCATTTTAGAAAAGAAATAGACAGAGTCAACATGATGTAAAAAAAGAAAGTCGGGAGCAATTTTCAATCCTTGTGTAACTAATAGCATAGTATTGAAAAAGAAAGACTTCCTTAGAATCCAGTATTGTGAGCCCCAAGCATTCAAAAATTATGACTCAGCCCCCCACACCCTAAATCATGACAGAGCCTTACAAATTATAAGATTTTTTAAAATAAATGTTGGATTCTTTTTATTTGCCTTTTCAGTTTTTTGTGCCTTCTGGTTTCACATTTTCAAGCTTTTCTATCTAACTTGGAGGGCTGGAAAATAACAGACTATATTTTTTAATTTGAAAAATAGATTCTGATGTAATCACATGATTCCAAGAGCTGGGGACACCAAATATCACGAGACTTGTGATTAATCATGCGAAATGGCAACTCAGGTAAACTACGGGTTATCTTTATACTGTTTCTTAGCTTTTTGCACTCCATTCATCTTGGTTTAATGAGAATAAACGAGCCAGTTTCACTTTCCATTTTTCACACATTAGCTTAGTGCTGCAGCATTTGGGTTGTGAACACTTCAGAGGAAGGTAAATCTGTTTATTGAAATTTCAAACAAATGTTTGTGTTACGTGTTTAAAAACCTTTCATTCAGAACCAAATTTTGGGGGCTTAGCTATAGACCATTTAAAATTCCATTTTCAAGCTTCCAACTGTGTCCAAATAATAAGACTATTTTGTAGAGATTGACAAATATTTTAAGTGTCAACAGCATTCTTGGTGTTATATACCACACACAGGAAGACGTGTTCCTGTCCCAAGGAGTTTACAGTCTGTATATTTGGATTATGTTCTTTACAAATTTGTTTTCACTTGTGTTGCAGAACACGAACCTGTGGATAATGACTGGGGAAGGAAGGAAAGCAAACAAAATCAGTTGAATTTTATTTCAAGTCTTGCAATATTTGGTGTTTTGTCTTAGAGCCCCAGATCTGGAGGCATGTGACTAGATGAGAATCTCAGCTTTAACTATTAATTTCTGGTCCTCATAATTGTGGGCAATGCTAAAAAATGTGAGCAGAGCATAACCAAAAGCTGCAGAAATGAGACAAAAAATAGAGCCCCCAAAACATTAATCTTTTTTTAAAAAATCTCATTATTTTCAACTAATTGCACAGTTTTGGGGGTCTTATCTTATGATTTTGAACACTTTGGTTGGCAATACTGTGAAACAAATATTTTCAGGCATTTCTAAGTAGACTGGGCTTTCAAAGCTATCCAGGAAATTTATATGGTGGATGTGTAAAGTATAGAACACCTTTAATTAAAGAATATTTGGCTTCCAGTGGCAGACCCTCCTCATCCAAAGAACATTTGCAGCTGTTGTCAGTAAACTTGTGGGTTAGAATCTCAAGGGTGTATACAGAGGAAGTTAGAACACTTTCATATTTATGATCTCTGAAATTGACTTCCCAGTTGCCTTAATTTAAGCTTCTGGCTTCTTTTGTTTAAGATGATGAATGCTAAAGGCCATGTATAAAGCTTAACCAAACCACTGATTGTCTAGATGAAACACATTCTGTATTCTGCAGTTTGTATTCCTGGAACTCAATAGATTATATAGAAACTGGTGAGATTGTGTACATGAAGAGTTATCACTTATCTCTTTGGTGCCTGCAGCAGGAACTTCCTGGTGTTGACTGCTAGCATAGCGGAACCACCATGTGTGCTAGCTGTACTAGTAAAAGGGGAGAATGTACATCCCACTGGCAAAGGATTAAGTGAAAGAACTAAACTGTTGTACAGATGTGTAACAGATGGCTTTCCTTCCCTTTCTGTCACTGGTGGTCCTGTTCAGGTTGGACAGAGATGCTTTCATTAAGCTGGTGACTCAGAAACTGGTGTTCACACTTTGCTCAATTAAAAGCCAGACTGGCAATTTGCCAGGAGCCCAAAGGCTCCATTTTACACAAAACAAGGCAGATTTCAGTTACCTTTATCTTTAATAATGAGTTGTGTCCTGTCGAGGCTTCATGGTCTAGCAGGTGATGTTTCATCTTGCTCTGGATCAGTGATATATTACCTAGTAAGACATGTAGTGTTCTTCTGTTCTGCATGGGTACTTACACTGCCCACGTCTCCATAGTATCTGAGTACCTTCCAGTACTACATGAAATGTGTGCTTCTATGTCGTATGATTCGTTCTCTCATATCCTGGCCCTAGGGAGAGAGTTGTGCAGGTAGCGTTTTGGTTTTTATACATACATACATACATACTGCTATATAAGTTGGTGTTAGAGAAGTCACTTGGAGTGGAAGGTGGTGAGGTTTGTGATTGTCCTTAGTTCCTTGGTGAGTTTGTCCTACTGTCTTGGAGAGCACTGTCTCCCCCTACTTTACCCTTCTGGTATCATTGGTTTGCAACCTTGTGTTCTGGATGGGGATGGGATCTCTGCCACAATGTTTGGATGCCATGTCTTCTTTTGTATTTATATTTAGGTGCAATTTGGCTTCAAGGTTTTCTGTTCCTGCTTCAGAGACTTGAAATCTCACAATGCTCATGGCTTGTTATCAGATATGGTCTGTGGAGGTAGCATTGTCTGTATTAGTAGAGCGGCTGAGTGAGGCTTACCCAGTGATTGCTCGTGTTAAGAAGAGTTTAAATCTGACATTTGGGTGGCATAAAATAAACCCCACCTATTTAGCCCTTCCTGTTTTGTTTGATCAATTAAAATATCTTGAAATTAAAAGTAAAACTGGAGGTGAATGAATTGGACTTTGATCGCTTGATACCAGAGGTTGATTTTATGTCATTCCTGGGGAGTGACTCGAAATTCTAGGCAGTTTGTGGCATGTTAACACCAACTTGAGCTTCCGATGTTGCAATGAAGAAGGAAGTGTGTGGGGGAAACAAAACATTTCTGCCCAGCTACATTAGGTGGGAATTGCAGCTGGCTGGTTATTTTTAGCTCCTACAGTTATCTCACTGTGAGCCTGAATCTTTCTTTGTGGTAGGAGAGGCTTTGCGTGGATGGGGGTGGCTGTTGATTGCTCTCACAGGTTCTTTTCATACCACCTGACTTTTTTTTCATATAGTTTTTGATACTGAGAGGTACTGAGCGTTTCCTCTGAGTGAGTGAATGCTATTCCAAGAAACTCCACAGGAAGATTCACCAAGGAAGAATGAACATTTTACACAGATTAGGAGATATTGGGTGCGATTTCTCTCTCCTCACTCTGTGCAGGGACATATAATGTAATGTGGTTGTGATACCCTGTGGATGGGTAGGGGAGGTGAAAGGGAAAGGCATTGGGCTTCATCAGTTTCTGTTTGTTTCTCTTTGGCGGAGTAGCTCAAGACTTTTTTGTTCATTTTAGTTGATTAGCATGTTTCCATTTTAAGCTCTGCAACATCAGAAATGCCCCTGCCAATATTGTTTTTGCCACAGTAGCTGAGCATTCTGGAATCAGTCAGTCTGTTTCAGTGTACTGGCCAAGAGAACTCCACAGTCTGATAATGTTTCCTCTGTTATCAGAACACTGACTGAATAAAATGTTCTGACCATTTTGTTTCAGGGTCACTAGACTTGAAGCTGTATCATTCAAAATTACAAATTCTCTAAACACAGTGCAATTTATCCTCATCTCCTTCCCCCTGAACTTGGGGGTGGGGTGAGAGGGAAGGAGGGGTGTGGTTGATACATTTTGATAGCCATGAGTACTGTGGCAGCAGAAGTAATCTCTCTTCAGGATTTTTTAAAAAACAACTCATAACGTTTATGGAAAGGTGCTCTGGAGACTGACTCCCTCTGTCCTCAGAATAGGTGTGCCAGAGGCAGCTCGCGTTCAACATTGGAGCAGTGCTGATTCCCTTGCCAGTGTGCCTCAGTGTTGACCTGGAGGGACCCCCTTCTGATGGTGAGAGATAGTTGTCTCAGTGGTCATTAACCTCTGCTGAGCCTGTCAACAGTGCAGACTGTGGTGTTGGTTTTTTTCAGGTGGGTACCTGTGCTTGGTGTCAAGAGGATTGAAACCACCAACTCGCTTGACCAAGGCCAGCGAACAGCTATCAGACTAAAGACTCTCAGGCTATGTCTACGCTACAGACCCTACAGTGGCACAGCTGTACCGCTGCAACTGCGCTGCTCGAAGGTCTCCGGTGTAGCTGCTCTCTGCTGATGGCATAATTAAACCACCCCCAGTGAGCGGTGATAGGTGTGTTGTTGGGAGAGTGTCTCCCACCGACATAGCATTGTTCACACTGGCGCTTCTGTCAATGAAACTTATGGCGGTCAGGTGTGTGGTTTTTTTCACACCCTTGACAGACAAAAGTGCTAGTGCAGACAAAGCCTCAGCTGCTGCTGACCTGTCACAAGAGCTTTTAAAAACGATGATGATCTGAATAGATAGGAAGCGGCGGGGTGGGGGACCAGGGAAGAGAGATTCACACCAGTGTCATTTGAAAAGTGAAAGAGTTGAGTTAGAGCTGGGAATGGTCAATGGGATGCATTACTTGATGATTACTTGTTCTATTAATTCCCTCTGAAGCAGCTGGCATTGCCCGCCGTTGGAAGACAGGATACTGGGCTAGACTGACCATTGGTCTGACCCAGTATGACCATTCTTACGCAGCTGTGAAATAGCTGGCTGCTTACACTTCCTATAGGGTTCTGTGGTGTTGGTCCCTCTCTGAAGACAAACTGTGTTCACAGGCTGTGATGAAGGTCTCTTTCAGAATGTCAGACAATGTATTAACTCTCTCAAGTTTGGCAGGCAAATATCAGGATTGGCTTAGTTAGATAATTGGAGGTCATTTCATGCTCAGCTGACAATCGCTACGGGTCATATTTACATGTTGCATTCAGTTAATGAATAGTGCAGATAGCCAGCAGCAATGATTCCTTATTGTTTACATGCCCACCATAACTGTCTTCTAAAAATCTGTACGTTTACCATGCTGTTTGCTTTATATAGTACCTCTCACTAGGGAGGATCCCCAAATGCTTCACAAACTATTGCACTGTTTTTCAATGGACGCTCCAGATGCTCAGCACCACTGACATGCAGCCATCTCTGGGATGGGAGTGTGACAACAAGCAGGCATGCTGCACAACCAGACAACAAACTGCTACTCTTGTTAAAATGCCTTGGGATCAGTAACGTCCACCAGAATAACACTGGAGTAGCAAAGATATATATTACCTTTCACAACTGAGATATTCATTTAAAGTGCCATAGTGAAATTAAGGCAGTGGTAGTATTTATTCACTGACAGAGGAGGCATGAATATATAATGCAAGATGCTGCTGATCTGGGCCTGGAATGTTGCTTTTTTTTTTTTTAAAGTGCTCAGTTGACTTGCATGGAAAGCTTTTGTTAGCCTGGCTATCTTGCATGTGTGAGGTAGCTACTATAGCTCTTTCATACTCTGTGGGGAATAGGTTTTTTAATCTACATATTGATGAAGATATTATTGCTTGTGTTAGATTGGCTGCACTGATACTTGGAAGTCCTCTTCAACTAGGGAACAGCTGGAACGCACAGCAGCAGTGCAAGCTTTCTCCTGCTGCCTTTCAATGTAACTCAGCTCTGACCTGGAGAGACCATTTGTAAAAGTGATAGCAATTCAGTTCTCAGTTCTTTTCCTGATGCTGTTAATAGCAGTGTCACATATGGAAGTGGCTTATAGCGTGGCTACTGTCAACTGAATATTAAATTGAGGCAACCAGCTCATTTCACATATGCTCCCTGTCTGTCAGATCTAACCTGGGCTGAATTCAAATCTGGGACATCAGGTTTCCCCCAACAACCTCCAAAATCTCATAAGAATAGCCAGTGAATCTTCAGCCTGGTCTACACCAGAAAGAGATATCATAGTATAACTGTTTTGGTTAGGGAGGTCACTTTTTATTGAAATAGTTACACTAGTACAAGCCCTAGTAAGGATGCAGTGATACTGATATAAGCACCTTTCTACCAGTATAGCTTATTTCTGGATGGGAAAGGGAATAAGATATATCAGAATAAGCATGGTTATCATGGTAAAATTGCATCCACACTGAAGACATTGTGCTTTATTTACACTGTTACAATTATAGTGGTTCAACTATAACGTGTAGGCGAGCCCTTAGTTGAAAATGGGAATATAGAGCCGTGTGGCTTGATGGGTGTCAAGTGAACATAGCTGGGTTTTCACAACACAACTGTTGCCTTCTTGGAGTGTGGTTGTGTAAAGAATGAGAGGAGCATTATTGGTCGCAATGGTTATGCTGCCTCCAGAAATGTTGAGTCAGGATTGCCAAGCTGTGGTGGCCAGTGACTGCTTGAAGCTTTGTCTGTTAGTTTTAGCGTACACTTTTAGGATTCTATTCGGCAAGCAGTGGGTCATCTCCAGAATAGAAGTTGCTATGTATTATTAGGTGATCATCGAAGGAATATATATTTTATGCATACCAGCAAACGAAATCCCTGGAGAGCTTGTGGGATTTATCTTTATTTTCTCCCTTCTTTTTAATCTCAGGGAAAACAGATCATTGCTGAGGAGATGTTAATATAAGAAAATCATCATCTCTGCAGTGGGGCAACTTTATACCTTGTTCAGGGGAGTCTGGGGAAGTCTTCAGGAATGACTGGGATTTCAATATTTGATGCTGCTGTTCTGCTATGGCCTGGTTCCATGTTTCCTTCGCATGAGCAGGCAACTCACAATGTCTGCTTCATTTCCCTTGCACCGTATGTGCATTAGCATCAGACTCTGAGGAACTGGCTTTGGCCGTTGACGCAGATGATCCTGACAGGAACCACTCAAAGTTTAGGAAAGTATGAAAAGCAGCATTATTGAACTGTATTTGGTGGCACAGCAGGGGAATGGCAAATTATTGCTGGCCAGCTCTCTCTGTCTGATTTGGAAGCCTGGCTTACAATATATGTTAATATGTTTCCGATGCTTTAAATTTGCCACAGGCAAAATCAAGTTAGTTGCATGCAAATCTTTTGGAACCATGATCTTAAAGCAGAAATGTCTGAGGTTTCAAAGGTTCAAATGTCGCTGAAGGCTGGTTTGTTTTTAAGGGTGTTGGTTATTTCAGTTTCTGCATTTAGCCTTGTTGCTAATCCTAAAGTAGTCTGGAGTTAACAGAGGTGTTCCTCTTGCAATTATTAAGCAGCTTTTCTTTTCCACTTGATGTTTTTTTAAATAGAGGTTTGCTGTGCCATGACTTCAGGCACATTTAGTGCAGATCTTTGTATCTTCCAGTTCACCAGCCTCACCCCAGTCTGAGTTGGTTTCTTACCACTGTTGTGCCTCCAGATCTGAGTTTGGGAGAGGAGGTCTAGGTTTTTAAGCAGCCACTGACTGCCAGAGATTACTGACAGATCTGTTTATTCATAGAATCATAGAAATGGAGGACTGGAAGTGACCTTGGTCATCTAGTCCAGTCCCCTGCACTGAGGCAGGACTAAGTATTATCTAGAGCATCCTTGATGAGTGTTTGTCTAACCTGTTCTTAAAAATCTCCAGTGATGAAGATTCCACAACCTGCCTAGGTAATTTGCCCCATTGCTTAGCGACCTTTCCAGTTAGGAAGCTTTTCCTAATGTCCTGAATTAAATTTCCCTTGCTGCAATTTAAGCCCATTACTTCTTGTCCTGTCCTCAGTGGTTAAGGAGAACAATTTATCTCTGTCCCCTTTATAACAATCTTTTATATACTTGAAGACTGTCATGTCCCCCCTCAGTCTTCTCTTATCTAGACAAAACAAATACATTTTTTTCAATCTCTCCTCATAGGTCATATTTTCTAGACTTAATCATTTTTGTGGCTCTCCTCTGGACTTGCTCCAGTTTGTTCACATCTTTCCCAAAGTATGTTGCCCTGACCTGGACACAATATTTCAGTTGAGGCCTTATCAGTGCTGATTAGAGTGGAAGAATTACTTCTTGTGTCTTGTTTACTGCACTCTTGCTAACGTTTGCTTTCTTTGCAACAGTACTGCATTGTTGACACATATTTAGTTTGTGATCTGCTATAACTCCCAGAGACATTTCTGCAGTATTCCTTTCTAGACAGTCATTGCTCATTTTGTATTTATGCCATTGATTATTCCTTCCTAAACGTAATACTCTGCATTTGTTCTTATTGAATTTCAGCCTATTTATTTCAGACCCTTTGTCCAGTTAACAAAATCATTTTTAATCCTGTCCTCCACAACGCTTCATAGGTATACTGTCTGCCATTATACAAATCATTTCTGAAGAAATTGAATAGAATTGGACTTAGGACAGATCTCTGCAGGACCCACTCAACATGCCCTTCCAGTTTGACTGTGAACCATTGATAACTACTCTGAGTATGCTTTTCCAACCAGTTATGCATCCACCTTATAAAGTAGTAAGTTCGTCTAGACTGTATTTCTCTAGTTTATGAGAAGGTCATGTGAGACAGACTCAAAACCTTACTAAAGTCAAGATATATCACATCTAATGGTCCCCCTCCATCCACAAGGCTTGTTACCCTATTAAAGAAGAATATTAGGTTGGTTTGACTTGATTTGTTCTTAACAAATCCATGCTGATTGTTACTTATCACTTGATTATCTTCCAGATGTTTGGAAATGGATTGATTATTTGTTCCATTATCTTTCTAGGTACCAAACTTTAGCTGACTGATCTATACTGCCCTGGGTTGTCTTTGTTCCCCCTGTTATCTATTGGTACTCCATTTCCCCTTTTCTGTTCCTCTGGGATCTCTCCTATTGTCTATGAGTTCTCAAAGACAATCGCTATTGGCTCAGAGTTCTCTTCAGCCAGTTTCTTAATATTCTAGGACGTATTGCATCAGTCCCTGCCACCTTGAAGACATCTCACTTGTTTTAGTAGTTCTTAACTTGATTCTGTTTTAGCCTCAGGTCCTACCTCATTTACACTGATGTTCACTGTCAGATGCCCAGTCACTGCTAACTGTTTTGGTGAAAAGTGAATAAAAAAAGGCATTTAACAGTTTGGCCATTGCAGCATTTTCTGTTGTTGTCTTTCGCTCCTCATTGAGTAATGTATCAGCAGGAGTGTTGTAAGCAAGACACACGAATTCTTCCCTACCTTGTCCTTGATCTTCCTCTTGTTTCTAATGTATTTGTAAAATGTTTTTGTTACCCTTTATGTCCCTAGCTAGTTTGTTTGTGTTTTGCCTTGACCTTTCTAATTTTGTCCCTACATGCTTGTGGTTTTTTATATTCATCCTTCATAATTTGACCTAGTTTCTAGTTGGTTTGTTTTTTTTTAATTTAAGATCATTAAAGATCTTCTGGTTAAACCGGCGTGGTCTCTTACCATATTTCCTGTCTTTCTTGTGCATTGGGATAATTTGCTTCTTTACCCTTAATGTCTCTTTTTTAAAAAGCTACCAACTCTCCTGAATATATTTTTCCCTGAGTGAGATTTGCTTCCCCAGGGATATTACCTACCAATTTTCTAGGTTTGCTAAAGTCTTCCTGCCTGTTGTCCATTGTCTTTAGTCTGCTGTTTTCCCTCCTACTATCCCTTAGAATCATGAACTCTGTGATTTCATGATCACTTTCTCTCAAGCTGTATTCCGCCTTCAAATTCTCAACCAGCTCCTCCCTGTTTGTCAGATCAAATCTAGACTAGCCTCTCCTATGTTACTTTCTTCACCTTCTGTAATAAAAGTTGTCTCCAACGCATTCCAAGAACTTGTTGCATGATCTGTGCCCTGTTGTATTATTTTCCCAATAGATGGCTGGGTAGTTGAATTCCCTCATTACCACTTAGTCCTGTGGTTTGGAAGATTTTGTTAGTTGTTTAAAAACATGCTTATCCTCCTCTTTTGTCTGGTTAGGTGATCTATAGACACCTGCCATGACATCACCCTTGTTTTTTACCCCTTTTATCTTTACACAGAGACTTTTTCAGCAGGTCTGCCTCCCACTTCTGTCTCAGCCTCTGTGCAGATGTATACATCTTTGATATACAAGCAACACCTCATCCCTTTTTTCCCTGCCTGAACAAGCTGTAACTGTCTATACCAATATTCTAGTCATATGACATTTCTGTGGTGCCAATAACATCATAATTTTGGTAATTCATTGGTATTTAGTTACTCCTGTTGATTCCCCATACTTCTTTCATTAGTATACAGACATCTAAGGTGTTCATTTGATATCCCTTCTATATTCTCTCTTGTCTCCCATAAGAGCATAAGAATGACCATACTGGGTCAGACCAATGGTCCATCAAGCCCAGTATCCAGTC
>ML675638.1:3625354-3645275 GCA_007922155.1 Mesoclemmys tuberculata
TCCAGTCTTCTGACAGCGGCCAATGCCAGGTGCTTCAGAGGGAATGAACAGAACAGGTCATCTCTCCTTTTTCCCTGCTGTGATTGCCCATCTTCCCCTCCGATTTCGACCTTTTATCCAAGTCTCCATGCTCTGGACCTTCCTGTAGGCTTTTGTCTCCTGCCCCAGTTGAACCTAGTTTGAAGTCCACCTCACTAAGCTAACCAGTCTGAATCCGAAGTCTGACTTTTCCCCTTCCTTGATAGATGGACCCCATTTCTGCTCAGCAGTCCTCCTCAGAACAGCATCTCATGGTCAACGAAGCTAAAGTTCTCCTGGTGATGACATCTGCACAGCCGTACATTTGCCTCCAGGATATGTCTGTCTGTCTCATTGCCAGGATCAATGAGAACACCATCTGTGTCCCTAGCTACTTAATTCTCATTCCCAGAGCCCTATAGTCACTTCTGATCTGGTCAGGGTCATATCTCACAGTATCTCTAGTGTCCAGGTGGATGAGCAGCATGGGGTAGTAGTCAGAGGGCAGGATGATCATTGGCAGTCTTTCTGTAATGTCTTGGTTATGCGCCCCAGGCAGGCAGCACACCTCCTGGGGTTCCGGGTTAAACCAATGGATGGACACTTCCTTCCTCCTTACAACAGGGTAATTGACCACCACTGCCCTTTGTTTCCTTTTGAGGGTGGTGGCTGCATTCCTACATCCACAGGGGTACAGAGCTTCTGCTTCTTTGCCTTTTGGGGAGCTTCCTCATCCCTCGTTGCCAGGGCAGCATACCAGTTTTTTTATCTCTATGGATAGTGGGTTGGGAGCAGGGGTGGAGCACTGCATGCTGTGTGAAGTAACCAGCTGCTGACTTCCTCCCTGTGAAGGAGCTGTTCCCCCCTCCCTTGGGGGTGCTGCTGCAGTTCTCTCCAGTTGGATTGCTCCTCGACCTTGGAGGTCTCCATGTGCATGTTTTCAGTGAATTCCTTGTGTGCACAGGTGCTCCTTAGCCTAGCCTGCAGCTCTCCCATCTACTTCCTGAGGGATTCTGTCAGTAGCCACCTCTCTCTCCGGATGGTCTCCCCAGCCTGGCTTTCTATGATGGGCAATTGCAGGCCACCTTCTCTGCAGAGCCACACCAGGAGCAGGGTAGAGGCTGGGTCCTCTGTCTGGACACAAGTGAAAATGGAGGAGCCACGGTTGGGTTGTATGTTTAGCCATCACTGGCAGGTGGAGGAGCAGTGTTGACATTGGTGATGCAGCCTTTCCAACTGAGTTTATTTTTGTTCCCCTCCTGCAAACTACCTCTCAAACTCCCCTGTTCATTAGTTCCCCTGGGTTACTTAGCATCTGGCTCTTCAGTCCTTCTCTCCTAGGCCAGCCTTGCTCCCTCCTTAACAGACAGCAGAAGGAGATCACAAGGACAATCAAAGAACAGGAGGCTAGAGCCTTGTTAGCGAGCACTCACTCAGCAGCTGCTGGGCCTCTAGCCCCCACTCCGACACAGTCCCCAACAGACCACTCTGCAAACTTTAAGTAAGCCAAAAGAAAAACCAGAGACAAACAAGCTCGCTCGCTCACTCACTCACCTCAAGAATCAGTGCTCGCTCCCTGTGACTCCCCTGTTTGTGGCCCTCTGTTCACTGGTTCCCCTTGGTGGCTTAGCGTTGTTGTATAATTATAGAATTTATTGAGCCTTCTTCTGATACATGTGGTACTGATCACTTTTGGAGGCAGAATAGTGGCAGTGGATGGTCCTCTTATGCATGGCAATTCTTATGTTTGTTTGATTTTTCATTTTTCAGTCATGTATAATTAGGAGTTTAATTCTAAACATCTGAGTTAGCAATTAGATAAGATCCCTCTGTTTTCAGGTGTCCTATGGCTTTTAATTACAAAGCAGTATTCAGTCAAGCTTAAAAGGCAAAAGCTGCTATAATTGATATTCAGCTTCAAAACTAAAAGCAGCCATAGCTTGTTGTCATGTAAGCATCTCTCCCTTTGTTCAATGCTACTAATTGTAGCTATTTGGTTCTTCAGCATAGAATGCTAACTTGCTGATCAGAGCATGGTGTGAAAGAGAAGATGTGATATAAATAGTTCATTGAAAAAATTGGATTATGTCTCTGGGTTTGAGTATTAAAGAATAAGACGTCCACACTGTACATAATAAAGCTGTATTTTATTTGTATTCCAGTCATGTCTACCAGCTACTCTACCATTTGTTCTTCTCTCTTGAAATCCTTGATGAAAGTACAATCTTAGTTATGTGGCAAAACCCACTAATATAGAATACAGATCTTTTTTAATAGTGAAGTTTGCGTGAAAGTTCCAGATTACTCCATTGGACTTTAGCTTGCAGTGAATTTTCAAGCTGTGATGCTAATTCACTTTGAATGTGGTAGTTGTCTTTTACCAAATGCTAAATGATGAGATTTTCATCTTCCCACTCATTAATTGTTGTTTGTATTGCTGTAGCACCTAAAGACTCTCACCAAGATTGGAGTCCCTTTGTGGTAGGCACTGCACAAATGCATTCATAGGAGACAGTCCTTGCCCTGAAAAGCTTATGGTTTGAACAAAAATGGCAGATATTGGTTGAGAGAAGGGAGGTATAATTCCCATTGTACAGATGGGAAGCTGAGGCATAAGGAGTTAGTGACTTTCCCAACAACATACAAGAGGTCTGTGCAAAGACAGGAATTGAACCTAGGTATCCTGGCTCCCAGTCTAGTGCTGTAACTGCAAGATCAATTACCCTCTCTCTGAGCAGAGGAGGAGGAGAGAAGTTGCTTCTAGTTCGCTTGGGAAGGGAATGGAAAAATCTCTGGCTATCTTGCCCCAGCTACCCCAAACACGGAGTGCAGAGAAGCTGGGCCCCTCGTGCTGCATGACTCACACCAGAGTGTACAGATATTGCCTTCTGCCCTCTAATATAAGTACTGTGGCCCTCTTGCCACTATCTGTAGAGTGAAAAGCAAGGAATAGTTTGCCATGTAGGCCTCTTTCTGTTATAATTTAGTTCTGTTTTTGTAAGGGAAGCTGCTAATGGAGTTGGGTCCTTCTCTGGCTTGTTTCCTCTAGAGTTGAGAACTTTTAAGTTATTGAAGATAAAAGCTGGCATTTCTCTAATTCACTCAGCGATTTGTGTCTGATTTTTGGTAATTCAAGAAGGTCATCTAATGCTCTCTTAAGGTGAAGCTAGTGCCATTG
Organism: Mesoclemmys tuberculata; assembly: GCA_007922155.1. Taxonomy (NCBI): domain Eukaryota; kingdom Metazoa; phylum Chordata; order Testudines; family Chelidae; genus Mesoclemmys; species Mesoclemmys tuberculata. The sequence goes on from ML675638.1 coordinate 3,628,551, forward strand.
AGTAATTCGAGCTTCTTAAAGGATCATCTGGCCCTGTCCTTCGTGCACAATTCCCCACATCTCGTGGTAAACCAAGGTATGAATGTTTGAGTGCTGGCTATTGAATCACGAAAAAGCAATAGCAGAAAGTGCCTCAGCTCAGATTTCTAATCAATAATACTACACAATTATCAGTAATGTTGTAAAAGCATGTATGCAAATTCTGGGTATATGGCTTCATGGGAATCATGTATTTTACCTGCCTGTCTTCCCCCCCAGTAATATCAGAGAGTTCTATCCAGGCTAGACCAAACCATTTAATATACCTTGTCAAAGGGCGACCTGGAGTTTGATGTCTGACAAGAAAATAGTTGTATGCAGTGTTGTTGTGTCTGTGTTGGTCCCAGGATATTAGGGAAATAGGGAAGGTGAGGTTAATATCTTTTACTGGACCATCTTCTGTTGGTGAGGGAGACCAGCTTTTGAGCTCTATTTCAGGTCTCTGCTTAAGCTTGAAAGCTGGTCTCTCTCACCAACAGAAGGTAGTCCTGTAAAAGATATTACCTCACCCTTGTTGCTCTAAAAATAGTTGTCCTAGTTACAGTACTACTGTAGTCAAAATGATTTTGACTGTACTGGTAAAGTTAAGTTGGGTGCCCTCCCTCAAGGGCCACCTACTTATCTGACCAGACCTGAACTTTAAAATCCAGGGTATATTGACCAATCAGCATGCATGACCTGGATCATGCAAGATGATCTGTAGCTGACGGTGTTCTCTACAAGTGCCAGGAATGCTTATGAGAGTAGAGTGATGAGACTCCTTAAAAGCAAAAAAGGCCAGCCTGGCAATCTAGCAGCTGTGTATCCAAGTTCAGGACAGGTCAGCATTTGTTTCTTTGGCCAGCCCAGAAACTGTCACTACTGCACATTTAGCCTTTGGGGAAAGGGTTTGGGAGCTTTCCCTGTCACTGTCAAGCACTTAATGGAAAGCGTAGAGTGGACAGGCTCTGTAGACTGCTATATCTAGCCTTCTGCAGCAGGGCAAGTTTAAAACATCATTATGATGATACAAGGTGTTGGCGGGAGGAGTAAGCATGTGGAAAATGGGGGTGAAGATAAAGATGGCTTGGGGTTTATCACTCAGTTTGAATGGGGAGAAGAGAGACCTAGAAAAAAGTCACAAATTCCGTTTCAGGCTTGGGGTGACGGGAGGATTTGATATCAGACTATATTTAATACCACTCCAGTTAATCATACACATTTGGAAAATGCAAATAGCTCCTGTGAATGTTGGATCCCTCCTCAATAGTTATGTGTTGGAGAGGAGGAGAAGAAAGTAAGTTTGAACCCATGAAATGTCCTTAATTCCTTATCCTTTTTGTTTCTAGCAGTCTTTTTGACAATGTAATCCTTATTTAAGAAGCATAAATTTAGTTAAAATGGGCAGTGTTATCCAAAGACGCTTTGTTTGTAATTAGAATTTCTCTTATTTGAAATTTGTGATCAGCATAGTCAGAAACTAGCATATGTGCATTTATTGAAAAAAAAGTTTCCTTCTGTAGCATGAAATGAGGATTATTTGTGTCAGTAAGTGCAATATCTGAATGTAGCTTCAGTCACTTGCAACCTGATGAATTCATAGTAAATGACAGGCCGTAAATGGAGGGGAATTTCTTATGATTCATACTGGAAGAAACAGATGCCACACACTTGAAGAACTTTTATGGTAGTTCCTGAGACTTGTGAACCTCCATAAAGATAACTGGGTGCAAGAGGTCTCTTTGAGAGGGTGATTTCAACACACTCCTCTCCCCACTCAGTTCTGTTTCTCTTGCTCTTTGTGTAGTGTACACAAGTGAAAGCAATAAAAACTGCCCTCTGTTCTGCCTCGGTGTTGTAATCTGGAGTAGCAGCATTATGGTGAACTTCCGCTTTCTGATGGTGTTTCCTCTTCACTCAGTTTTTGACAAGGACCAGCTGTTGGATATTAATCCTGACTAGGTCTGGAAAATGCACAGTGATTCTCAATGTAACAACCATCTTGATTTTGGGTGCCCGATATCCCACTTTTTAAGAGGCCCTTAATTGTTTTAGCAACTGATATAAAAGTCGCTAAAACAACTTACTCACTACATGTATTCAGAGTAAAGAAAAACAACTGAATACAGCTGAATTTTTCTTCCTTAGTGTTTCATCATCTTATACGTGCAAAGATGTTAGCAGGAGCCCAGTTCTTGCCTGTATCTAGCCTCACTAAATGAGAGCAGTGCGTGCATGTGCCATATATTGTGTTTTTTCTTTGGGTCTGGATTGAAGAGAGATCTGTCACCCCCAGAGAAGATATTGTTTAGCATAAACACAATTTTTCTATAGCCCTTTACATTTGTATTTCTGAAATCATTTCACAGTCTGCAGGGGTGGTCAAAACATTTTTGAATTTCAAAATTTGAATGAAAACATTTGTGGTTGCTTTTGATTGAAGAGCAGAAGATGAAGTCACTTCTCTCTCCAACTCTCTCCTATTTTTCAACTAGTTTTACTGACTGGGGTTTGCATAGATTATGGAAATTTGAACTGATTTATATGTAGTTGAACTGGTGCGTGCACCTAGTGTGGATATGGGGTAACTCACAACAGTCAAGCCCTGACTTTCACTAGTGCAGCAGCACATCTATGCTACAGGTTGGTACAAAACCCCCCAGTGTAGACAGGGCCACCTAGTGTTTGGGAGTACCCCCATTCATCTAGATGGAAAGCTGCAGTGCTACATTCCTGCTACCAGGGGATGCTTTGTAAGTTGGTAAATGAACAGCACTCACCAACCTATTCTCGTGATCAAAAGTGGTGTCCACTTTTGTATATGCAGCATCACTGACAAATGGCCTAAGCGTTTGTTTGTCGCTTCCATGTTCATGCTGATCTTTGCACAGCACTTGGTGCAGTAAATTTATTTGTGGAATTCTGAAATCCACAAAGGTAATGAAAGTAAGCCCAAAGAGGAAATGTTGGGTTCTGTGCCATGTTTGTGTATATGGTTTGTGTACACCTCTTCCTGACTCATAAATACCCGCAAGGGTATTGTACTTTCTATGATCTGCATGTTTTCTTGTGAGTTATGTGGATAGAGAACCACAAAACCAGGCAGTTTTTCTACTGAGGATAGAGCCCCAGACTGTGTCATAAAACATGCTGGTGGAGGGAACAATTTAATGTTTTAGCTTTGAATGTTTAGCAATTTAATGTTTTAGGTTTGAAGTTACTGGACTAGTCAGGTTGACTCTGTTCCAGTATTTCCCCTCCTAACTGCATTTGATGGATTGGCTGGGCGTCTTTCTGCATACTGGAAGTTTCTGCATATCCATGGTGCTGTACATGTAGTTGCTAACATGCTATGGACTTCTTTGACATTCAGGACACCATATATACATGTGTCAGATGTTGAATCCATCTGATTTTGTTAGCTAAGTCATTGCGTTCTTCATATCTTTAATTGTTTTGTTTTCAGGGAGCTTCCCTGTTGGTAACATGCCTCCACCCACACAACTTACCTCATCAGTCAGGCGAGGTCACCCCATTTGCTGAGCCCTGCCTAAAACTATGCTCGCAGCAAAATAAAAGGACTCAGAAACTTGCTTGATAAAAATTTTCCTGAGTTACAGTCACTGCATTACTCATGAACTGTGGAATTAGCTATTTTTAGAAGCTTCCAGTCAGTTTTCAGTCTCTCTCTCTCTCTCTCTCACATATACATAAAATCTATGAGACACTGAAAATATATATTGTCAAGGGAAAGCGAGGTCTTTTGATGAAGATGTAGGACTGGCTTTTCTTCCCCCTTCTATCCCTGACTGTGTTTTTTCTGGGCAAGTCACTGAACTTCACTGTGCCTTGTTTTCCTCATCTGTAGAATAGGGACTGTAATACATATCTGAGGGATTCTGAAAAATTACTGAAGGCTTTTTGAAAACTGATAATCTCCTAATTTATGCATAATGCAGTCATTGTAACGATTGAAAATTTGATCTGCTACTAGCTTCTCTGTAGCTACTCAGTCCTGAATCCTTCGTATAGTTTTGCTCATATTTCTCAGAGCTGCTAGTAGGCTTAATTAATTAATGTTTCAGATTCTTGGATGGAATTTGCTGTAGAAGGGAAAGATGTACTAACAGAAGCGGAGAAGTAGGTGGTGGTCTTGTTTAGGAGAAAGTGGGGTAAGAAGAGGAAAAGAGAGGTTGGAGCTGAATAAGGTTGGTTCCATTTTTTTCGTTGAAGAATTAGAGGGTGCGTATGTGGAATTCTCCTTTGATTCACTTAGAATTGTAACTATTCAAAGACATCTGTGGTGCTTATAAATAGAGCTGCCTTTTAAGGGGAGGTAGTGCAGTTCTGAACACATAAACAAGTGGGCATTTTTGTGGTAAGAGTCTGGTAACGGGCTAGGTCAGCCTTGTAAGGTTGTTATGAAAATGTACCAGCTTAGGCACCAAATCTATTTCCCTTGCTCTACTGTGCCCTGGGAGAGCAAGTGAATAGAATTTTGCAAGGCACAGGCAGGTATATTTCTGTATGTGCTGTAATCCCATGTTGTGTCCCAAAACAAATGTTGTCATATCATGCACGCTCACTGCAGTCCTCTTTCATAATTATCTTCAGTGCACCCCAGAATGTTTATCAAGCAGCAGGAAACCATTATCCTTTGGACATGTTCTGTTCTGTTGATAGTGTAACAGGAGCTCAGTAATTGCTCTAAAACTAAGAGACCCATTATGAATGACCAAACTCTCTGAATTAGCAACTCACTTAAATTTTTTTTAAAAACATCCCAACAACCATACTTTCCTCCTTGCTGGGAAAGTCTGACTTGCCCATGATGAAAATTGCCAGCTCAAATTGCACAATAGATGCTATGGAGGAGAATATGCTGTCACAGAAAAGGGATGGCCCTACTGGTGCCTATTCTGAACTTTACTGTAGCAGAAAGTAGCTAAGCTCTGAAGAATCTGTGTTAATGCTATGAAAATTCGTATTTTGGATGCTCTAAAAGACATAGGTACCGTTGATGTGAGCTTCTTGGTGGGGAGTAAGATTACTGCACAATTGCACCTGGATATATAAGGTAACACCTTCATGGACATTGTTACCCTATTGTGGTCAGAAAGAATGGCAGCAGGCATGTTGTAATTGCTGTCCTTATTCATTGCTTACAGAAGGGTTAGGATTCTGATGACTGCTGCTAAAAGAAAGCAGGATCTGAAGTAGACTGACACAAATGACATCTTTCCTTGAGCCCAGCAACATTGCCTGGTGCAGAAAATACTCTTGACAATAAAATAAGTTTCTAAGGATTAAAGCTGTACTGTAGCAGTTCATTTTTTAACCATTCTAAGATAAAAACTTGTATATTCAGTCTCTGCTGAGGCTTCTTGTCTGTAATTTAAAAAAGCTAACAACTGGGACACCATGGAGTCTATTGAAGAATAAACTTGAAACTCGTTATTCAGCAAGGATTTCTTAGAAAAGTTCTTGCTTGTGTGACACTGGACTGATTTTATGGCTTGGGCGTGCATCCGATATGTCTAATAAAACTTGTGACTGTCTGATTCATGTGGAAAACAGTTTCACTTGTTCCAGATCAGTTTAGTCTTAAAATGAAGTAGGAACGTTAATGTTATGTTGACCCTTCTGTAGTTTCATCCTTAGTGCTATGCTTTAAATTTGAATGTGGACAAAACACTTGTGTTAGATTTGTGGTGACTTGTAGCACGCAAATTATTGAGTTGTGCTGCCTGTTTGTTGGATACAGTTTTATTTGACTGTTATTGCCAAGATGAAGGTCACAAGTAGACTTCTGTAATGGTGATATGATGGACATGAAAAGGTGGGGAATTCACTGCATATGGAACGGAGAAGCCATTATTAAAATACAGTCCTGTGTTGTAGGTTTTTACTTAAGGAGGCCAAGGAGTATTGTGGGTGTTTCGTTTAATGAAAGCCTGCCTATAACACAGTATGTAAGTAAACAAATATCCAGCTGAGGTCTTATCTTCATTGCAGTGTTAGCTCAGCATATAACTGGAGCGTTGCCCCTAACCAGACTCCTGTCCATGTACCAAAAGCTCTAGCTAGAGTTAAGTGTTGCTTTAAGCTCAAGTTAGTTGCCCCTTCAGGGGATCTGGGCTGAAGGTTGCTGACGCTTGAACTAGGGGTGCAGTGATGCACTCACAGGCTGCAGCTTCAGTAAGCACAACTTATTAGCTGCTAATCAGATCATGCTGTGCAGTTTCAGCGTTTGGCAGTTTGGACACCTTCACTCGAGCAAAGAGTTGCAGTGAAGACACGTCTACACTGCGCACGTACACACTGACAGAGCATGCACACACTGATTAGTTTCAGATGAATTATAGAGTTTGTTTCTATGCTTTGCACTGCATCAAGAATCAGTTAAAAGAAAATAATGATAGTAAGATAGGATTGATAAGCTTTTTCAAACACTGGGATGCAAATGCCAGTTTTCTTTTTAGATAACAATCCGTCCTTATTGTATTGATAAAAGTAAAATGATGCTGCTTGATTATAATTGTAACTAGTGAATGAGGGTCAGTATTGAACTATATCCCTTATATGCTGTGGTATCCATGAAACTTTTCATGGCACGTTATCGCACTACCATAGGCAGTGCTTTGTCCATAGTAACCGAACTTTGAATGAGAAGTAGGTTATAACATAAGTCTCTTTTTCCAGGCACATAATTGGAACAGGACTGACAATTCCAAGAACTCTTAGAAAATGTAGCTGGAATTGGCGTGTTTAAAAATAAATGGAAAAAGTGATATTTTTGTTTGCTTCCTGAGTATAGTGCATGGGAAACTGATAAAAGAAATATAGGGGAAGGCTCTTGAACTACTTCCCACATGAATTATAATTCACTCTCAGAGCTTAAAGCAGTCGGAATACATGTATCTAGAGCCGTTGTGAAGTCACTGTAGGAGGCAGTAGGGCCACTCATGGCTTGCTTGCAAGGATAATTTCTTGTCAGGAGGAAGGAATAAATATGATTTAAAAGAAACCCCTAACGCTTTTCAGACTTCGTGTGTTATCAAGTAGTTTAGGGTCAGATGGTACAAACAGGTATATATCTTCCAAGGAAGGAAGAAAGAAATTATTTTAAAACCTCTTCAGACTTTAAAACCTTTTCAGACTTTGTGCGTTATGAAGTAGTTTAGGGTCAGATGGTACAAACAGGCATACATCTTCCAAGGAAGGAAGAAATTATTTTAAAATCTGCCCCCCTCTTCCCCCCCCCCCCAAAAAAAAAAGTTTGGAGACCAAATGCTTTGGGTCATGATGAGAGTCATGCCATTTCCTGCCAAATTCTGGGATGAGGGAAGAGGACACTTCAAGCAAATCTGTGGGGAAACTGTAATAACACTCAAATATTAGGAACTGCTATTCCAGAGGTCCATCTAGTCCTGTATCCTGTCTGGAACAGTGGTGGTAAATAGTGGATGCTTTAAAGGAAGCGCAGGAACCCCTGTAATGGACAATTACTGAATAACCTGCCAACAGAGGAAGTTTCTTACTAACCCTAGGCAATATGTGACTGCTTTATGACCTGAAGCACAAAGAGTTGGAACTAATATGTAATCTGATGTAACTGTGTATGTTCTCATTACCCATATAAATGTCTAAACCTTTTTTAATCCTGTTACATTCTTGTAAAAAATATCAGAGGGCAGTGAGACCCACAGATTAATTGTGGGGGGGGGAGTGTGTGTGTGTGTGTGTCTCTCTCTCTCTCTCTCTCTCTCTCTCTCTCTCTCTCTCTATATATATATATATAGAATGTATAAATTCATCAGCTTGAAGTTGATATGTTACCTTTCACTTTCATTATATGCCCCTTTGTGTCTGTACTATAGGAATGTAGAGCTGGAAGAGACCACATGAGGTCAACAAATCTACTCTCCTTTGCTGATGCAGGGCCATGTATGCTTAGACCATTCCCGACTGGTGTTTGTCTAATCTGTTCTTAAAAACTTCCAGTGATAGGGATTCTGCAACCTCCCTTGGAGACTTGTTCCAGTACTTAATTATCCTTAGAATTATTAGGTTTTTTCCTAATACCAATCTAAAACTCCCTTGTTGCAGATTAAGCCCATTATTTCTTGTCCTGCCTTCAGTGGAACACAAGGAACAACTGATCACTGTCTTCTTCATAACAGCCCTTAACATATTTAAAGACTGTTATCAGGTATCGCTTCAGTTTTCTTCTTTTTTCAAGACTAAACATGTCCATTTTTAACCTTTTTCAGGTTAGGTCATGTTTTCAAAATCTTGTATTATTTTTATTGCTCTTCTCTGGAGTCTCTACAATCTGTCCACATCTATTTCCAAGTGTGTTGCCCAAACCTGGACACAATATTCCTATTGAGGCCTCACCAGTGCCAAGAAAAGTGGGACAATTATTTTCCATCTCTTAACATACAACTCTCCTGTTTATGCACTCCAGAATATTAGCCTTTTTTGCAACTGCATCACGTTGTTGGCTTATATTCAATTTGTAATCCACTATAACCCGCAGATTCTTTTCTGAAGTACTACCACTTAGCCAGCTATTCCCGATTTTGTATTTGTGCATTTGATTTTTCCTTCCTAAATGTATTACTTTGCACTTTCCTTTATTTAATTTCATCTTGTTGATTTCAGGCCACTTCTCTGATTTGTCATGTTCATTTTGAATTCTAATCCTGTCCTCCAAAGGATTTGCAGCCTCTCCCAGCTTGGTGTCATCTGCAGATTGTATAAGCACACTCTCCATGCCATTATCCAAGTCATTAATGAAAACGTTGAATAGGACTGGACCCTGGACGGAACCCCCTGTGTGACCTCACTGCAGATGTCTTCCCAGTTTGAGAGCGAATCATTGATAACTGCTCTTTGAGTATGGTTTCTCAACCAGTTGTGCACCCACTTCGTAGTAATTTTATCTAGAACAGTATCTCTCAACTTTTCCAAACTACTGTACTCCTTTCAGGAGTCTGATTTGTCTTGTGTACCCCCAAGTTTCACCTCACTTAAAAACCACTTGTTTACAAAATCAGACGCAAAAATACAAAAATGTCACAGCACACTATTACTAAAAAATTGCTTACTTTCTCATTTTTACCATATAATTATAAAATAAATCAATGGGAATATAAATATTGTACTTACATTTCAGTGTATAATATATAGAGCAATATAAACAAGTCATTGTCTGTATGAAATTGTAGTTTGTCCTGACTTCGCTAATGCTTTTTATGCAGTCTGTTGTAAAACTAGGCAAATATCTCAATGAGTTGATGTTCTCCTCTGGAAGACCCCTGCATATCCCCAGGGGTGCGCGTAGCCCTGGTTGAGAAACACTGATCTAGAACACATTTTGCTGATGAGAATGTCATGTGGGACTGTGTCAAAAGCCTTACACATATAAAAATATATCACACCTGCTGCTCCCCGCCTTGCACTTGGCCAGTATCCATATAAATGAAAGAAATAAGGTTGGTTTGGCATAATGTCATCTTGACAGATGCATGCTAGGAATTCTTTATAACCTTGTTATCCTCTAGGTGCTTACAAACTGATAATTTAATAATATGTTCTGCTATCTTTCCAAGTATCAGAATTAAGCTGAATCATCTATAATTCCCCAGGTCCTCTTTATTCCCCTTTTTAGATCGATCCAAGTTCTAAGATTGCTGCTGCTAGTTCCTTGAGTATCGTGGAGTGAATTCTGTCAGGCCCTGCCAACTTGATTACATGCAACTCATCTATTCATATTCTTTGAACAGTTCCTTCCCTATCCTAGCTTGTGTTCCTTCCTCCTTGTTGTTAATATCAGTTGTGTTGACTATCTTATCACAATTCACTTTTTATAGAAAGGATTGACACAATAGGTATTAACCACCTCAGCTTTCTTGGTGGTGTTTGCTATTAGCTCTCCTTCCCTGCTAGGTTAGAGGACGTATACTTTCCTTCATCTCCTCCTATTCCAAATGTATTTATCAAATCTCTTCTTCTTGCCTTTTATGTTCCTTGTTAGGTTTAACTTATTTTGTGTTAGCTTTTCTCATTTTGTCTTTACATGTCTGTGCTATTCCTTTGTAATCATCCTTAGCAATTTGTCCATGTTTTCACTTTTTGTTGGATTCCTTTTTGATTTTCAAGTCATTGAAAAGCTCCTGATAGAGACATATTGGCCTTTTACTATTCTTCCTACCTTGCCTTCATGCTGGGATAGTTTACTGTTGTGGCTTTAATATTGTTCCTTTGAGAAACTGCCAGCTCTCATAAATGCCATTTTCCCTTAGATTCTCTTCCCAAGGGACCTTACCTACTAGTTCTTTGAGTTTGTTAAAGTCTACTTTTTAAAGTCTATTTCTATTCCACTCCTCTCACTGCTTTCTTTTCTTGGAATCACAGTGGCAATCATTTCATGATCACTTTCACCTAAGTTGCCTTTCATCTTCAGAGTCACAACTAATTCCTCACTGATAGTCATAATCAGCTAAAAAATGGCATCCTCTCCAGTTACTTTCTCCACCTTTGGAATAAGAAGTTGTTCCCAACTCATTCCAAGAACTTACTATGTTTTGCCATCTTACTTTTTCAGCAGATATCTTACATACATTCTTGATATACAATGCAACATCTCCTTTTTTTTTTTCCTGCCTGCTTCTCCTTAACAAGCATAACCCCTCAGTCCCAATACTTAGGAGATTTATCCCAACAAGTCTTTAATGCCAATTGCATCATAATTTTGCTTGTGCACTAAGACTTCCAGTTCTTCCTGTTTATTCCCAAAACTCCTTGCATTTGTGTATAGACATGTAAGATACTGAACATATTCCCCCATTGTTTTTCCTCTTGTTACCTCCACTGAACCTGTTGCAATTATCCATTCTTCCCCAGCACTCAACTTTCATTCCTCTCCCAAGGTGACCTTTTTTATACTTTTGTCACCTGCCCACTTTGAACATAGTTTCAAGTCCTCTTCACTAGACTGTTGTGTCAGTGTCCCAAGATGCTCTTCACCTTTCTTGTCAGGGGGCCTCAGTCCCTTTCCAGCAGTCCTTCACAGAATAGCACCCTCTGACTGAGGAAGCCAGAGCTGTCCTGTCCACACTGTCTGCACAGCTGTGCATTAATCTCCAGGGTGCATCTGCCCCTGCCCGGGCCCCCACTCTCCATCCAGAGGATGGACAGGAACACCAATAAGCCTCTTACTCTTTCACCCTTGTTCCCAGAGCCCTGTAGTCACTCCGGATCTCAGTGTTATACCTGGCAGTATCATTAGTGCCCATGTGGATGAACAGCATGGGGTAGTGGTCAGAGGGTCAGATGAGCCTCAGCAACTTTTCAGTAATGTCTTGGAGATGGGCAGCACACTCTCCAGGATGTCAGGGCAGGTGTTCTGATAGATGCGTCTCTCTTCGCCTCAGAAGCGAGTCCCCGAGCACTCCCTTTTCCCCCCTCCTCCTGGGGATGGTGGCCATGAGCCTCTCAAGGTGGGATCAGTGGCTCCTCTTCCCCAGTCATTGGAGTCTGTTCCTCTTCTCCTGTTCTCTGTACTGCACACTACACTGTGAGAGAAGATTAAAAAGGAGAGTCTGACTTACCTTTTTCCATTCATTATTTTATATACCCCATTGTGACCCCCCTTTGTCTCCTCTCTGAAGTGTTAATTTTCAATCTCTCCTCATCTAAAAGTCTATCCATGCTTCTAATTATTTTTGTCACCCATTCCTGCTTCTAGTTCTGTCTCTCTTTAAAATGTGATGATCCAAATGGGATACAATGTTTGATATTCTAGTGTACTATACATTTCTGTAATGACATTATAATAGTTGCTGTATTATTTTCTATCGCTGTTTACAAATCTTAACATTTTGTTGGCTTTTTTTTTTTTTTTTTGAATGCCACTATGGATTGAACAGATGTTTTCAGAGAGCCATTCACAATTACCCTAAGGACTTATTCCTGCATGGTTACAATTAATTTAGAACTCAGTAGTGTGTATGAATAGTTCAAATCATTCCTTACAATGTATGTTACCTTGCAGTTGCATGAATTGAATTTCATCAGCCATTGCGTTTCTAATTTACCTGACGTGGTTAGGTCCCTTCAGAGTTACTCACAGGCTGTTTTGATTTTGACTATTATAAATAACTTTGTCTTCTGTGTCTCCCCTGTTCTCTCCAGGCGCACCCATCATAGTCTATGAGCTTGCTCAGGTCTACTTAATTTTTATTTTTAAATTTCTGATTCATAAAAGTATGTAATCTCACTGTAGGTGCCGTCTCAAAAAATAAATATACAATCCAACTATATTCAAACCCAAAAGCTGTTCCATGCCCATACCTCAACAATAACCAAGATAGTAAAAATCAAACCTAATAATAGCCCCTTCCACAAGCATTGATACAACCCCGGATGTCTTTTCTATGCAGTTTTCTCATTGATTTATTTCTGGTAATTGCACCCTGTTTCAGCAACGCCTATTATGTCAAGGTTCTCTGTTGTTGCCAGGCACCCCAATTCACTACTGATTTGCTGCGCACGAGGGTGTAGCGACCTCTATCATTTTTATTTTTGAGCATGTAGCTGTTTTTATTTAATTTCTTTGAAATCCTGTTAGTTTTCTGGTACAAACCTCTGACCTTAACCTGTCCTTATCATTTCAATAATAACTTTTTCCCTGTCCTTGACTTTAGGTTAGATTGAATATCATGTTGCTGATACCTGATAGGTGCTGAGGAACACGAAACTATCTTCCCAAATTTTATCAGCTTTCTGTGCTAGCAGTCTGATTTGGAATAGTCCCTTCTTTCCCTGAAGAGTTCCCCAGTGTTTAATAAATTGTAACCGTCCTTTTTACATTATCTTCTCATCCAAACACTGAGATATTGGCAGTTTCCACTATTTAGCTAGCCCTGTGTATGGAACCAGAGCATTTCAGAGAAAGTTACTGTAGAGGTCTTTAAGCTTTCTTTAAGATTTATTTAAATTTAGCTTCCAGGATCTCTCTCATACTCTTACTTAACTGGAATCAGTAATTATCAATACCACAACCTGCTTCCGTGCACTTACTAGAAGTTCTCCTACATGTCTGGAGGGATATGCCACCTTTGAACTTGTTAGGTAAGTCATCGAACAGTAATCGAGGTTGGGACGTATCCAGCTATTAATATTTCTTAGTATAGAATCCCCATTGCCATACCTGTCTGCTTTACAAAGGTACCTCTATTTTCTGAAGAGAATTATTTAGTGCATAAGGATTAATTCTGTTTGCTCTGACTATGAGAAGGTGGGTCCCATCTAAAGGAGCCTGACATTTCAGTCCATCTCACTCCCTTCTCATGATGGAACTGGATGAGAAAGGCACTGAAAACTGACAGATAAATTAATCTCAGAAGCAGGGCTGAAGAATCTGAAACAATAACCCTTCATTCAATACTTCAGTCACCGAAGCTAGCGAGACTGAAAATTTTCATTTTCAAACACAATCAGATACAGAATTTTGGACCATCAGTTTCATATGAAAAACAAATTTAAGTAAATCATGACTTAAAACAGTGTAATATAAATCAATCCTTATTGGCTGGCAGTGTTACAGGCAAGAGTGGTATATGGGTAGATAATTTGCAGTTGTCTTTATCTTGTTTTAGGAGAGTGCTCCTTTTAATCCTATAAATGATTGATCAACCTTTAGTTTGGTCAGAAATGGTAGTTACCTGCAGAAATCTCCAGACTGATCTTTTGAACTCTGCACATTCAAGAGTTAATTTAATTTTAAACCTCAGATTCCACTGCCCAGTTTGACAAGTCTATTTCCCCCTAACTCTAGATTAGGACTCTTTTTACTTAAAGCTGCTATAGGCCAACATTTACATTAAGCTAAATTAAGGGCTTGGCGTGACCTGACAAATCCCAAAAAATAAAACTTAAGAATGAAATCACATACCATGACTTATCCATTGCCCAGATATTGATAGAGTCTTGGAGTGGTGAATGTTCTTACATATAAGATGTGTGGCCAGAGCAGGTTAAACTAAGGTTAAACTAAGGATGTGGTTTCAGTCTTAGAGCTAAATTTCTTGTCTTTTGTCAGTGTAGGCAAAACCGTTTTCAGTTTAATATATTTATTTATATTTTTTCCTGTGGAAAAAAATTGTTTTTGGAATTGATACAATGAACAAATTTTTCAGATATTTTTCCTAAAATGCATCGTTACCTCCATTATGCCCAGCTATTTATTGCAGGACCTGGTAAAATACCACCTCCCCTTTTTCTGATCTACCTCTGGCTGTGGAACCTAATAATGGTATTCACTGTATGTTTCCCTTTTCATTATTTTATTCCAACAATTTGATCTACAATTTCAACATTGTCATAGTTTTGGCCTTAATGCATATATTCAGAAAGGTGCTAGATGTTACAGTGTTGGATATCAAACACGCTTGTAACAGGAAGGATATTTTTTTGTGTTAATTCACTAGTCAAAATATGCCAAAAGGGAGAAAGGTTGTGACAATGGTCTGCTAAAACTGGCTACTGATAACCTTAAATTGTTTCTAGCTGGCAGGACTGGAAGAGACAGCAGTTGGTTTTCTCCTCATGGCGGGTGCTCAGGTACCACAGTAGTGAGAGCCCATCTAAGTAAGAACCTACATGGGGAGGGAAAACTACTCACACTGTTGATGCAGGCCTTAGAAAGAAGGTGTACTGGAGTACTGTATTGTACCTTGATATTGATGGTCATTCTTCACATTGAATTCCCCCACGACTGGCTTTAATTCCGTTAAGTGTGCTTGAGACAATGATTGAGGCTATGTCTGCCCTGCCCAGTTAACATGGTGATTGGCACCCGAGTTAGCCTAGCCCGGCTTTGTGTGTTCCTACTGCAAAGCCCAGTTTGAGTTACTGTGTTTTCACTCATATGCCACTCCCTCGTGTGTGGCTTAGGGCAGATCCTATGGTTCTGTGTGATGAGCTGCTCTAGGATTTTCCCAGTCAATTGTGGGAGAACTTGTCTGTCCTTTGGGGAAAGTTGTCGGAAGGATATTGGAGAACTGTCAGCGCTTAAGTGATTAAGCGTGCATCCTCACTGCAAAGTGCGCAGGTTCTAGTGCCAGCTTTAAAGCAGAGCTCAAACTGTAATCTGCACACCCAGCCAGGACAGCTGGCCCAATTTTAGAGCACCTCCAAACCCAGGTGGATGGTGGGAAGGGTTAGGTTAAAATCCAGGTAACAAGCCTGGGTTAACTGTGCAGTACAGACACACCTGAGACTTCCAACAAGGGTGCTTCAAGACTGAAGACTGTGAACTCCACCTCTCACCCTTCTAAATGGTTTGCATGCCTCCCAGAGAAGGCCTGAGGTACACAAAAGAGTACAGGCAGGGTCTTGGATATAAAGCAATTCGGTAGCAGCGTATGTTTTGTCGTAGTTTTTGATTATTATTAAATTGCTGCAGAACTGTGCTCCAGAATCTAAGCTTTAATTCGGAGAGGGTGAAGGGAGGAGTGCTAGCTCTTATTAATGTGAAGAAACCTTCGAAATGTCAACAGAGTTGTAAACTGGGGCCCTAGTAATGCCTGCCTGAGTTTCCAAACAGCCTGAAACAGTAGGTACCTCATTTATCTCAGTGTGCTGTCAACGCTGTAGTCTTGAGAGGCACTGGAAATGTCAACATTAATGACTTGCATGTCTTTGCAGTGAAAACATGAAGCCTGTGTTTTATAATCTCTGTATTCCCTTCAGCTCTGTTCTCCTTCATGGCTCTTGGATCCCCATGCACCTGCTCACACTCCTTGTGGGAGAGGACCCCAAAGGCTGTGGAGTTCCTCTTGACTGCGAATTCTGAGTGGGCTTAAGTTTCAGGCACCTTCCTTCTGAAGGTAGCTTACTTTGGGGAGGGGAGGAGGTTGTCTATGAGAAATTCCTCAACACGACGGTCCAAGCGTCCAAATGGTCTAATTAAAACAAGATGTGTTGAGAGCAGAGGTAGAGAATCTTATCGTAAACAAAAGAAGTTGCGTCTGTAACGTACCTAGCTTGAATACTTTGTGAAGGTGAGCTAGGTGGGTGTATTGAACTTATTTTCTTTTATTTTTCCTGTAGCTACATTATTGCCTTATGAGCTTTTCTCCATTCTCCCAGCCATCAGCACCGCATTCTGCTGCTCTCTCCTCCCATGTCTGTCTCTCATTCCCTCTGATCACTGTGTCAGAAGCTACATACGCACTCAGAGGCAAAGGTCAGTCCTCCAGGATTGTGCTCTGTTTCTGTCCCACTTTAGTTTATCACCCCTAGATATTCCTATTGGAGGTTGCCGCACAATAGTGCCTGTCAATATTTTGCCTTCTTTTCCTCTCCCTTGAGACAGGTGATCCCTTGCTGGAGGAAATTCCTCAGGGGTTGCTAATTACCTTCCTTTCTGGCTGCAAAGTTTGTACTACTCACAGCTTCTTGTGTGTTTTTAGCAGTACGGCTTATAGAATTCCATAACTTGGTTTTAACACTATTTCTGCTCTCTCTATTTAATTGATGGATTCCCACTTGTCCAGCAGGCCATCCTCTTTGGATGTGGTAGTAGACCTTGGGGGCAGGGTATAGTTGCTGTCAAATGCAGCTGGGCTGAGGAATTCAGATCTCCTTCCCTGCATATTTAGGGTCACTTCTACCTCTGCCTGAAGTGTGGGAGAG
>ML675638.1:3645675-3741237 GCA_007922155.1 Mesoclemmys tuberculata
TAAAAAAAGAACCAGTTGCAAAGGAGAGAGAGAAAATATCTAATATTTCAGTCTTTTGCTTCTGCTGATGTGGTTCAGCTATCCCGCCCTTCAGGCTAAGCCAAAGAATGCAGATTTGGGACAGGAAAGAGAATGCCTGCTACAATAGTTCACTTTCCAGTTTACATACAGTGATGTTTGTACATCATTTAAAGATCATCCACAAGCCCTGTGGGATAGGAGGTAGACTTTGCAATCACTGAGGCTTTTCATTGCTTTCTCATACACTCCTTTCCCATTAGCTTAATGTGTCTGTCTGCATCAACTTTGCTCTACAGTACTTGGCAGCTTGTTTGTGGACAGGAGGGAATTACCTTGGTTTGTCTCCTTCAGACTACAGGAGTGTTTTAAGGCTAAATCCATTGATGCTTGTGAAGCGCTTAGACCAGAGTTTCCCAACCAGTGTGCCACGGCACACTGGTGTGCCGTCAGGCCTGAGCAGGTGTGCCATGGAATTTCTTGAAAAACTACTTGAGTTCTGAGTTGGCTCATGAATATCCATGAGTTCATTTGGAGACTGTATGGTGGTGTGCCTCAAAATAATTAAATGGTATCAAGGTGTGCCATGGCAGAGAAAAGTTTGGGAACCACTGACTTAGACTATGTCGTGATGAGCACCCTGGCAAAGACGAACAAATGAATTGATTCATTTATAAATCTGATCTACCTGCATGCTAAATAGAAATCCTGTCTTGATCTTAATTTGAGTGTATTCTCTGGGAGCAGGAAAGCAGTTTCCTTTGAAGCTAGCAGCAATGGTACATGATGGCCAGCAAAAGATACTGAGTGACACGAGAGGTGATTATCCTGGGAAAAGGACTTGGTGAGATGGTTAAAGCAGTGGGTTGCGAGTCAGGAAATCTAGGTCCGGTTCTCAACATCGCCGTTGTTTTCCATTGTGATTGCATCTGTTTCTCTGTCTTGTAAAATGGAGGTGACAAGCATCACAGAACATGCATAGGGATGGAATTCATTGATAGTTGTAAAGCACGTGGAAATCCTAAGATGCAGGTTGTCAGGTAAGTGCAAAATAGTATTGTCATAGTTTGGGTAAAAGATGATGATTTTTATGCTGACCGACCTATTGTGATTTAGTCATGTTACCAGTGTCTTTGGGAGAGCATATTGGACATTTATTTGGGGACCACACATAGAATTCTAGAAGAATTTAAGTTCATATAACAAGAAGTTTTTCTGGCCTAAAGCAACATGCTATTATAAGCTGTCTTAGCATGACAGAATAAGAAGTTGGGAGAAAATTAAAAGGACTCAGCCTTTCCAGTTTGACATTATCTACAAGACATTCCATTTTGATAATTCTTTCAAGTTCTACACTCCGTTTTGAGATTGCTTTGCCACACTTTGTAATTTGTAAGATGGAACAATTTTTAAAAAATTATACTAATTACATCAAATCCTGTTGAAAGAACATTTAATAATAAGATAGCAAAGTCAAGCATTCAAAACTTAAGAAATGCCAGAATTAAAGTTGCTTTTTTAACCTTAATTCAGCTGCCTTGTACATATGCAGCATGATATAGTGTGTAATCATGTCGACATACAACTTTTTTCCCTCTGGATCTCTGCTTCATTAGCAAACAGGATGATGATGTGGAAATTAATCTGAGTTATCATGAAGAAGATTCTGTTCTACTTCTCTGTCTCTTCTCCATCCTCACCTTTTTGTCTCAGTCCTCAGACCTTACCCAGGCCTGGTTTTCATCATACCCCCACCTTAGGCACCTCATTCCACTCCCAATGTCCTTGCCCAGCCAGTCCCCATTTGAGAACATAAAATACATCGGAATCTGGAGTCTAAGACAGGTAAAAAGCTCAGTAAATCCCTTTTTCATTTGTCATCAGGGAACATGCTTTTTATTTCAAAATTTCAGAACATCAGGTGTAGGGTTCGTTTCTTAAATAGTTTGTGCAGCTCTGAGACTGACACAGGTAGGTAGATTCTCCCTCCTTGAATACAACCATTAGACAACAGCAATAGCCATTTGGAAATGAAACATACATACTTTGCTTCTGTAGGCATTCATTTTTAGACAGTAATAAAAATACACATTAGCTTCCCAAGTTTAATATCCAGTAGGTGTAAATCACGTAATATTCATCACAAACTTGGTTATGCTGGTTGATGTTAGGTTTAAATTCAGTTTCCATTAAAACACACACAGGCCTACTGAACTTGCTTGTAACTTGCTCACATACATTTCTTTTGGGCATGTGTTTTTCACACTTGGTCTTGGCCCAAAAGTGAGTTTTGGAATATTTGAGCAAAGTAGGTTCAGCCATTTCTGAGTTATACGAGCATGAAAAAAATGCCTTTTTCCATACGTTAACCGCTGCCATCATGCATGTAACTAGGTCAGGAACAGAGTCTGGTGAGCTAGAGTGGAGCAGAGTAAAACAGTAGCACTTGGGAAACTCTCTCTGTTTGATCATTTCAATTTATCTGTGGCCAGCAGAGAGGCAGGAATGAAAGGAATCTGTAAAAGGAGACACCTGCGGTGAGGAGAGAATTATGGGAAGTACACATAAACCAGCATGAGAGCAAAACAAGGGAAAGGGGGGACAAAAGTAGAGCACAGGAGAAAAGAACTGTTTGAATTAGAGGAAATACAATAAAAGACTGTAACTTTCCCTACTTTTTTAACCAGCATCCGTGAGGTACAGTAACCCTTGCCTCTCCTAAGTTTGATCTCTGAAGAAAAGAAACAAAATCCTTACATAATTATTTAGACTTTGTTTCTATTTGAACTTTTCCAATAAATTTCTAAATATTTGTTTTTTGCATTCCCTTCGTCCACTGCAAAGCAACCCCCTAAAAATTGAGAATAAATCATTGCTTGGTTTTGTGGATTCTGTTTCACATGACCCTCCTGACTAACACTTTCCCAGTACAGGCAATAACAGGAGCTTTCTGTTTCCTTTCTGCACATGAGTAGGGGGTGCATCTGTTGTTATGCCTTCTCTTGAGACACACCTGGATCAGTCATTTTCTTTTCCTTTGCCTGGTGCTCTCAGTAATAAGAAAGTAAAAAGATTTCTAACAAAAAATTACTTTTTCACAGACAGCTAGAGTAATGCTTCCAAACCCAGAAGTTGTTTGTACTTTTGTAGAACAAATTCAATAGGATTTCATATAGTATCATGCATTTATATATTAGAAGCACCTTTCATCCCAAAGGATCTCAAATCAATGTATCAAGTTTACATACATCTCTTCCCTTTGTACTATGGCCCGATCTACACTTACCTTCCAGATTCGGCAGCAGTCGACGGGAGATACACAGGTGATGTAAATCACTTGTGTATCTCCCGTCAACTTCGCTGTGTCTCTTTTGCACGCTGTCCACACTGCACTGCGCCAATGGGAACAGCGTTCCTGTCAATGCTGCGCTGTGCCACTTACCGGGGTGATTTTCCTGCATCAATTTCTGAATCCACTGAGCGGGTCTACACAGACTGCTCGGTCGATCCAGAGACATCGAACTGACGGCAGCGAATTTGCTGCCGCGAGTGTGCACCCAGCCTAAACGTGCAACAGCATACAACAATCAGCTGTGGTATAGCAAGGACAGAGGGCAGTGGGAAAGTTCTGGAAGGGCACTATGTAAGTGCTAGAATGATCGGGGCTTTATTCCCTATAGACTAGCCAGAGTCACTAGAAGGTAATTAGTGTCGGCAGACACTAATTAAGGCCCCACCCAGGTGCCTATAAAAACCTTCTACTCCTGAGAGACAGGGTGGAGTGGAAGGAGTAGGTGTGGGGTGAACAGAGGAGTGTGGAGTCATGGAGGAGAACAGAACGGAGTTCGGTGGTGTGTGGGAGAGAGGTGGAGTCCTGAAGAAGGTACTGGGCTCAAGAAGCCAGAAAGACAGAGGGGGGAGAGTAGTCCAGGGGAAAAGCCTGCAGCTGTAAGTAAGGTGCCAGCAGCACGTAGCTGCAACTCAGAGGGCCCCTGGGCTGGGACCCGGAGGAGCGGGCAGGCCTGAGTTCCTACCCCCCTCCCTGGGAAGGCAGGGTAATCAGCAACGCTCTGGCCCACTACGAGAGGCAAAAGTGCAAGATCCACTAGGGAGAAGCCGTCTGTTTGCCACACATCATACAACAACAGTTGTATGGGCAGCATGGTTGACACATGTACAGATGCAAATTGCCATTGGTTTTTTAAATGTTCAGGATGGCATTAAAAGCAGTTAATTCCTCTGCTCCAGAAATAGTGCTCTTGAAATTGGAGAATTCTGTATTTGATGTGTTCAAAGCCTTGTTACACATTTATTAACTGCACTTATGGCAGTTATGTCTAGTAGCCTGTGGGTTTGCTGAACTATGGCAGACATCAGTCCTGCAGTTGGAAAGGTAATACAGGATAGGTGCAAAGAGCTAGAAACATCCGATCTCTTGCTAGGCTAAACACCATTTACTTTCGGATGGTTTGGAGCAGCTCAAAGCTCTTAGCACTGACTTGTGGGAGTAGATTTGCTGTGTTGCTGACTTTTTGTTTGTTTGTTTGTTTCTGATTATATGTCAGCCACAATATAAACTCTTTAAAAATGTATAAAAATAGCTGTAAACCTTAAAATGAAACAGTTTTTTGAAAACTGTTACACCAATAGGTATGAAATGCTTAGTGCACTGGTTGTTCAAGCTTTTATAAACAGATTGGGTGAATTATTTTTGCTTCTTAGTTGTGCATGGCATAATTGTCTAGAATTATTTTAATCTTTTGATCAGCATACTTAAGAGGCTAAAAAGGCTATATGTACTAAAATTCATGAGGTGCACATGATACCCCTAAGATTATTTTGGTGAAACTTCTGATCTTCCTCTGTGCAGGAGCATTTGGGTTAGACATCTCTTAGGATACAATGACATTTTAAATCTGATGCATATGTACTCCATGCAGCTTCTTCCCCATTTTTAATTGTGTTTATTAATATTAAGAGTGCCATGCTATAACATTAATGAAAGCATGTGATCTGGGGCAAGAAACAGGCTGTTTCTAACTAAAATAAAATTGCCGCATAATCACGATCCGAATTTGTGCAGCTCATTAAATAATAAAACTGCTGAACATGCTAGAATTTGTGTGTTCATAAAGTTTTACCAGCCCTGGAACTGGAGTCCTGTTAAGTGCAGGTAAAATGGGGGCAAATATAATTACCTTTTTTTTTTAAAAAACCTTAAAAGGATCTGCAGTTAAACTGAAAAATTATTCTTACAATAAATGAAGCCACCTCAACCTCTCATACTGTTTTCTGCCTTATAAGGTCTGATTTGGATAAAGCAATGGAAATACATTTCCACCTTTTTAAACTTAATCTGAGATAATCTTAAAGCCCAGTCATTTCACTGCACTTGGATTTTTCTTTTTAGTTAATAATAATAATAAAAATAATATTTAGTATCCTTTATACAATTTTAAAGGTTTTTCCAAACATCTATTAAGCATCATGACCTAAGGCTTACCTAAGTAGATAAATATAGTTTTTAGTGAGGCACAAAGAGGGTAAGTGACTTGCACATGGCCAGTGAGAAAGCCAAGAATAGAACCCCGGTGTTAAGACTTTTAGTTCCCTGCTCTAACCAGAGGAGAACACTCATTCCCTTTTGTTTCAGTTCGTTACTAACCTTCTACGGAATCTTAAAACGTTACTGCTGGGAAAGGCTTGGAATGATTTAAAACGCTCACGTTCCAAGAATGTACGTGTTTCGGTGTTTACTTTTTGCAGGGAGTTAACGTTTTCACAGTTAAGCCCATTCTCCTGTGTTTTTAAACCCATTTTTGATCTGCTCACAATTTACTCATTTAAATATCATGTATCTTAACAGCTGCAAATAGTTTCATAATGACACTATAAACTATCTACACCAAGACAGTCGAGAGCATGTGTTTTGTTAAGTAATTTGACAAATTTAGAGTGATGTGGATGTTGGAAAAGATTGCCTGGTGTTAATTTCCTCTTGCAGATGTTCCCAGGTTCCAGGAGGAGGGGACACAAATTTTACATCGTGATGGAGTGCAACGAAGTAGTGTGCTGATTATCACCATGCATTCAAAGGACAGTGGGGGACCCACAAGATCCCTGCATTTTTGGCTGAAATACTGTCTGGGGTCATGTTTCTTAATTTCTTACATAGCTGTTGTCTTCGCTCCTCGGCCACCTTGCATGAGCTTTGAACTCATTAGGGCACACTGCTAAAGAGAGTCAATCCTGACGACATCCAAGCCAAATTTGGGAGCTGTAGGAAGATGGTGAATTGCTGAGTGTTGTTTCTTTCCTGTGCATTGGAATCAAGCCAGCCCCATAGCACTCTTTGTTGAAGATGGGCTATCAGTCTGTTAAAGGCTTTAGTGGAGCTAATAAATTGCCTAAAGTTAAGCACCCGCTGAAGTGTTTTTCTGGATTGAGCCCTAAATGCATGCTGCTGAAATCTAATAGTCACGTGTACAATTCCATTCCTATTATGAGTTTAGCCATTGGATAGCTTAAAAAAAATGGACAGCTGATTTGAATGGCTTTAATGTAATATAAAGAGGGCCTAGAAAGCAGAGTCCTGTCAAGAATGTACCAGTGCCCATTGATGATAGTGGGGAGCCTTTCCTTTGACTTCAGCAGGCTTTGGGTCAGGCCCATAGGGAGGATGGCCCCTCCACTGTATACTGTAGGGTTTGGAGTGAGGTAATGCCTTCATAATGACTTACTGCAGCATCCTGTGAACTTCTCATTCTGCTGACATCCTAGCAGGATTGTTACACTGGCTGCTGTAGTAAAATCACATGACCAGTCACCGGGTAATTTGTATGTCTGTGGCTGCAGATGGTTGTGGTGTGCCCAGTTCTGCATGTTTGTTTGATACCTATAGAGTCATGTGTGCTTTGTAATACCGAGCGCCCAGGCTGTAACTCAGTGACAGAAGTTGAAGTAAAGATCTACTTTTTGGAAAACTTAGCAGACTGTCCTAATAATTCTTGACTCATGTAACACTTTTCCTCTTTAGAGCTCATGGTGCTCTACAAAGGAGCATGAGCACCAATATCACCTTTTTATGGAAGGTAAAAGGCAAAGTAAAGTGACTGGCCCAAGGTCACAACAGTCAGTGGCAGAGTTGAGATTAGAACTCAGGTGTCCCGTGCAGTGGCCTGTCTACTGGACCATGCTTCCCCTTATAGTTTCTGTAGTGGACCATGCCCCCATGGCGCTGCTAATATTTAAATTAATTATACACAGGTGACTATGGGGCAGTTTGGGCTCAGAGGGACCTTTAATAAATATATAAATATATTAAATTATATAAATAAATTGCATTCTGTCAGGACTTACAATATCCTTAAAATATCTCTACTAGTGGATTGTCTTGCCCTTGAAGATTTCCAGTGATGCAACTGAACTATTTCTTTTGGAAGGATGTTCCATTACTGCGCCTGATCTTATGCTTGTAAAACTTTTCCTACCATTTAAGCTAATTGTTCCTTTCTGGAATTTAAACCTATCATTTTTAATCTTTATCTTTGATTAGCGAGAGTGGATGCTTCTCTTATTAGAGACACCAAGTACCAATACATCAGTAGTTGCAAGCTGAACAAACAGAAGTAATATTGTGTGCCTGTAAAGATCATGTGTACTTTAAAAATCAGCTCTTTTGTTGCTGCAATAAAGATGTATTTCTACAATGAGGCTTCTGGTTTTAAGACCAATTTAATTTGCCTACCGCTACAGTGCACAAAGTTCGCTTAATTCCCTGGTGAAGTACTGATTCAATTTCTTTTAACCCTCACAAGTAATATTTTTAGACTCCCGATCTAACAGAGTAATAGATTAAAGTTTGTTTAATTCAAGAGTATATAATATATGGTTAGCACTGATGAATACAGAGAAAGGTAAAAATCTTGTATTTCTTTTCCCGGAAAAAAAATATTTGAAGGCAACCCAGGGCCTTCTGCTGTAACACAATCTACAGTGGTTCATTTATGTCTTTTTAACTCAGCTGAAGTTTCTGGGCAGTTCTGTGAATTGCAAAGTAAAGAAAAGTGAGTACAGTTGAAAACAAGTCTGTCAGAGTCATACTGTTGCTGAATGTACTGGGCACATTTGCTTATCCTCTGCTACACCATGGGTTTGATCTCCTTTCCCAAATCAGAAAAATTATAATATTATATTGAAGTCAATGAAATACATTGATAACAGCTATGCAAATTATCTCATAATATTGAAAAAAACTTTTCTCAGGTACAAAATAGTCAATGGGTGCATTTCATTATAATGTGCCAATCTGAAGAAATTTCTTCTAAACGCAAATGCTCTTTTCTGAGAATCTGGAGTCTGAGATAAATTACTTAAGTGAATAGTTGCTTTTTTATATACTATATCTAAGGATTTTAAATAAATTAGCTTATATGATTAATGTATGTATTACTTAATAGTCTCCATACTTATCAGATTTTAGGGCTGAACTCGTAGAGGAAATTTATGCATTGTTTTGGTGTGCTGTAAAAAGAGTTAAGTCTTTAAATTTGATAATTTTAGTTGCTAAGAAATGAGAGCTAATAACCAAAATAAGTAAGTTCCAAGGGACTTTCTCTAACTGGGATTCTGACAGTTTTAAAGAATGGTGTGTTTCTAACAAAAGCCACTTGTTTGTGCTGGATGTAATGGTTTTAGAAGTGTGTGCGTGCATGTACCGTATTGCCGTTCACAGTCCCCAGAAGGGACAGACAAGTTCTCCCACACTAGCCAGCGAAAGCATCCACATGGTACAGTTTGCTGTGGCACTATGAACCGTGCGATTTACTTTCAGAAATCTGTGTCTAGCACAGTTGATTATAGTGCTAGTGTGCACACAAGGTGTTAGAGCAAGCAAACAAAACTATTGTTTTGTTGTGTGGTTGTGCTCTTTTGTTGGCCTTGCTTGAGTGAGGTCACTCGACTAACTTGAGCACATTCTGTAGCCCCCTGTATGTGATCATGTTGCCCTCTACAAACCATAGACTAAAAAGACATCTGGTCTATTACTGCTGTAGCTAACAGGTGCTACTGTAGCCCTGTTGGTAGTCCCTGTTGACTGTGGGAACCATAGATTCTGTCATGCTACCATAGGCCTGGCTTGACATATAACTTGACGTAAGTAACTTGCCTCATTTCTTAGCAGGCCTAATTGGGAAGGTGAATGGAAGGTTAAGTTGTCATAACAAGCAGTATGCAGGATCAGCAGGAACATGCTGAGTTTTGGTGAATAAACCTAAATGTAAGATAAGGTAGAGGTCAGATTATGCATGAACAGAGCATGCTGTACAGGGATCGGTTCCTACAAAGTAACGAAGCCAAGCCCAAGTTGTGTGTTGCTGTGTGTAGTAAATGCAATGTAATGTTTAATTGTATGTTAAGGAAAAGGATTTCTGTGTAACTTGGGATGTGTGGCATGCCCTGTACCCACCCCTATGCTTGAATCTGATCAACTCAACATAGTTATACTACATGCCAAATAAAGGACAAAATCTGGAGTCAAACAGTTCTTGAGAAGCCGAGTGGAAAGAGGTCACAGCGCATCCCAACAGCTTGTGGCGGCTCTGTATGTAGCAATGAAGTCTTTATATAATTAATTTCCCCCATTTTTTTCCTAGGAACATTCAAGCAAAACCATTTAAAGTACTGTAACCATTTAAAGTACCATCTTTTTGGTGGGAGGAGGAGTGAGAGTGGGTGGAAGTTTCTTTTCTGGGGATAAGACTCAAACCCCAGAAGAAGTTGCTGGCAGCTGCGGCATCTTTTAAGTTTACATGGCAAACAATCCTTCATTAACTGTCACTGCTGAAGGTTCTTTTTATAGTCCACTTGTTTCTACATATACATGGTGATCCTGTATTGAGGATGTCCTAAGTTTAAAAAAACAAACAAACAAAAAAAAACAGCTACAACTTGTTCAGATGTTTAGTAAATAGTGGTATGTAGAATTTATGATGCAGATAGCTCCCAGAAGCTAAATCTGTTTCTATTTAATTTTTCTTTTATCTATCAGTTTAAAAACAGGAAGCTTCCAGAGATCCTTTGCCCCTTCTATCTGTCTGTTCTGTGTGTATGGCTGCATGTTTCTTCATGGACCTCAGTGAAAGATTTTAAATGGAATGGTGCAGCTGCAAGCTCCTTGTGCTTTGTGGGTTGAGTGCTTTTAGGAGAATGCTGGCCACATGAAAAATAAAGTACCTGCTTTTGCTAAGTAATAGGAATCTTGAGCCTAGATAGTCAGCTGTGCGTAAGTGGTTTAATGAGGATGAGTGTGCTTCAGTTCACTGCAGAAATATTGGATGGAGTGGTTGTGCGTGGCTTGGCTAACCTTGTTCAGCAATCAAGGGAAAGGTTTTTGGCAAGTATTCAGCAAAGCAATTAAGGACGTGTTTAAGTCACCTTGACTATAATGGAACTTAAGCATGTGCTTAAAGCTAAGTATATGTTTAAGTGTTCTCTTTAATTTGGGACCTTTATCATCTGCTGCTGAATGAATCTGGGACTTCTGGTCTCATTGTCAGGTAAAGAAAAGGGGGTGGAATGTATATATGTCAGACACTCTTGGGAAGGGATGCTTTATACAAAAGAAAAAGAATTGCGTGCAACATAACCATAGATACAGATGGGCCGTGCTAGCCTGTTGCTCTTGTGAGTGGAATCGGCTGCTGTTCCATCTACTTCCTGCAACTTGTTTTGCTGCTTGATTCTAAATGGAGAACTTAGTCTTTATTTTGGGAAATGTTGCATTAGGTGCCAGTTTACATTAATAAAAGGTTTGCACAGTTCTTAATTTTGAAAAATCCACAGTAATTTCAATATGATTTTAATAGCATTTCCTATCTCTGTGTTGGAAAGGCTCCTGTAGGATTGTGGACCACCATTATAAATATGTTTAGCTATCAATAGAGAACAGTATCCTTGAGAGGTTCTTGCAGAATCTGGAAACCTTTAACGTTCTCAGTATATACAGTAATGGGCAAGTGAGACAGGATAGGTTGTAGGTGGATTTGGATCAGTTTTCAAAGGTATTCAGGTACCTAACTGCTGTTGAGATCAGACCATGCAGAATCACTTTTACTGCTTAAAACAGTACAAATATTTACTCTATACTTTCAGGCAATTAACTGATGTTGTATGTGTCTGCTCTTAAGTTAACAAAAAAAAAAAAAAGGAAGCTTGTAGTTGGTGTGACTTTTAGACACGGCAGGCTGCAGTACAGATGTAAGTATGGTGACAGGCTGACCTCAGCTGGAGCGGGACTGGGCAGTCGAGCAGAGCAATGGTATCTGGTTCCACTTCTAATAAAGAACAGAATTTAAATTTTAAAATAGCTTCGGGATTTGCTTCTCCTTACCCCTCCCCCACCCTGCCAATTAAATATTCCCTGAAGGCAGACACACTACCTTCAGAGCATGGGCAACACAATGGTCACATTTCCCACTTTTGAGGAGTAAAGTGGTTCTGAGGCTAAAAACAATGGATCATAAACTCTATTACAATCTCTGTAGTTAGTTTAGGCCAGTGTTTCCTAAACGTTGGAAAGCTGAGCTTGCACACCAGGAAATAAAAACCAATCATGCCCTCCCCTTATCCTTGTTGCACTTGCTGGGTACTTCATGTGTTATGAAGACCCACCCATCTTAATTTATGTATGTATTGCACACTTTTGTGCTCCCACCGCTTTGGGAAAGGCTGATGTAAAACTTCAATACATAATACACCTTTTTATTTCTTACATGCTTTGAGCTGTGAATGTTAGTTAGCTAAATATGAGCTATCCTCACTGGCATCTGAGTTATCACCCATTGAAATGAGTGAGGCAGCTCTTACGTCAGAGCTATTGTTTTAGGCTCTCTGCAAAGTCAGGAAAACCTTGCTTCATCATTTACTCACTCCCCATAGTCAAGATTTTCTTTGCAAACATAATAGCTAGAGTCTTTATTTAAAAAAAAAAATGAAAATGGAGACACTGGGAAATAATTGAGGTCCATCTATACCTGTGTTCCCCAGCTAGTGATTGGCCCCATGCTTTGGAGAGCAATAATTAAGTCACTTGAGATTTTCTGCAATCATACAATTAGCTGTTTTAAAAAAAGTCATATGTAGCCACAGTGCTGCTTATGTGTGAGAAGTGAAAACAGCTCCACAGATGCTTTGTAGTGATGCCAGATGGTTAAAGAGCTTCCAGAAAGGGCCTGCCTTAAAGTTCCCAGAAGACCTCAGCAGTTTGACAGTCTGTGTCATCTCCGCTGTCCTCCGCGGCTTCTGCTGCCATCATGGTACAAATTAGCACTGGTAGATTCAAGTAGCAGTTTATGGTTGGGATACTTGTGATAGTCCATAAAGTGACAGCATTCCCATGTCACCTGAGAAGCATCTTGCACATTGGAGATCATCAATCTGATTTTAAATTGGAAGATGTAGGGTAGAGGATATCTTTTTTTCCCCCCACCTCCATTTTCCTCCTTTTGCTTATAGAGGGCTCAATTCTACCTCCGTCTGAAGTCCATGTCAAAATTTCCATTGTCCTCAGTGGTAGCATGATCCAGGCCCATACATTTTCTTGTCTTTTCCTGTCCTACCAATTAAAATGGAATCATTTAGGGTCTGTCAGTAGTTAGTTTCTCTCAAACATTAGTCCCACTTTCCTGCCCCAGATATTTGAAGATCCCTTTATTTTTAACAGCGCTGCCATTATGCCACTGATAGTCAATGAGAGCTGGCCAGGCTGAAAGTCTGAGTGTTTGTCAAAAGTGCCCAGTGACTGAGTGGGTCAGTTTTTGGGTGCCCAACTTGAGACACCCTTAAACAGGCCTGATTTGCAGAAAATGCTGAAAATCTCACATCCCTTGTTTGCTTTTGAATGTCTTGGCCCATGTTTGAAGCGCTGTCACTGTTTCACTGCTTCAGAACATATGATCTCTCAGATCTTCTCCATTTGCTGCTTGGGATGGTAAGGAGACTTTTAGGTAGAAACTGTCTCTGGCTGTGCTAATTAAGTAGCTTAACAAAGATAAGTGTTCAGTTGACCTTGCTTTGAACTTGTTCAGCTATCCCTCTTTATGCCCCACCTCTACTGTAACACCTGCAAGAAGTGAGGCAACCAACTCAATTTAAAGTTTTCTTTTATAAGACTTGGAATCTGCCCTTAAACTAAAAAAATACCTTAGTTTAGAAAGCCATGACTTGGCTGAGTAGCCACAAAATCTTGTGTGTGTGCCCAGTGTTTCTCCCGTTTTGTTACCCCTTGATTGCACCATGTTACTTAGATTAAGATCTTTGGGGGCAAGGATCCTGTGCTCTTTGTACTTAGATGCTGGGTGCACTTCAGAGCACTAGACAGATACTTAATAATGTTCAAATCAGTTGGACATGCAATAGTGATTTTTTGGGGGAAACATTTTACAGCTTGGGTTTTCTCTCCCCCCCTTTTTTTTTTAAACTGGAAAATACAAAGTATCAATACGGCTGTTAAGAGAACTCTTCAATCTCCTTGTCTGACTTTCTCTCCATCCCTGTAGCAGCAAGATGGCATCACCCAGGGACTGGCATTAAGAATGGTGGTTGCTTTCCTGCTTTAAATGATCTTTCAAAGAAAAAGTAGTTGCACTACACAGATTTTCTTGGTTAGCGAAAGAGTACATTTGAGTAAAGAGAGCTGAATAAATTGGTATTTTCCTTAATACAGCATTATTTTTATTCTTCTAAAGCCAGATGGATTTCTCACTTGGCTAATGGACAGTAGACCTGATATACTTCATTTTTGGCACATATCTGCTGGTTCGCTGTAAATGTAGCATGTTTGGGTGGAGCTCGTCAGCTGCAAAGGAAGACTCATTTCATTCATTTGTTTTTTGACAAGAGTTTATTTTTGAACGTTTTATTTTTTACATGTAGCATTCCAGAATATCTTCGTGGAGTCCTGCTAAGAAGAATATTCAAGCAAATGTTTCACTGTATTGCCCTCTTGACAGAGATGGATGATGGTATCTTTCTCTGAAATGATACTACTGCCATTATTGGTGCCAGTTGGATGAAAGAGAAGGCATTTCTGTTAAGGGAGTGTCCTCTAGTGGTTAGCTCTAGGGAGTTGGAGACAAGAATCTTCACTTCTGTTCTTAGCTCTGACTCAGGCCCAATCTGCCCTTGGAAGGCTTTGATATATGGGTGTAGTATACTAGCAAAGCAATCCTCATGCGGACGCAGTTTATACTGCCAACAGTTTGCTGGTATAGCTTATTCCATCATCCACCCTCCACTCCCTTCCTTCCCCATGCAAAATAACCTGCACTCGCAAAAGCGCAGTTTGCCAGTGTAATTGTGTCTACACCAGGAGTTTTAACAGCATATGTATGTCCCTCTTAAATCGCACCCCTGATGGGCAGCTACTCTGGCAAAAGTTTGTAGACTTGGCCTCATGATCATCTCTCTGTGCCTCAAATTTTCCCCCACTGAGAGCATAATACCTACCTTACAGAGGCGTTGACATGTTCAGCTGTTTGCAAAGTGCTTTGAGAGCATCAGATGAAAAGTATTACATCATTGCAAAGTACTATTGCTTGTTTTTATGACACTATAGCTGAAGACTGAGGACAAGAGGGTTTTAGACTTGATGACAGTTGGAGCTTTATCCTTGAAACACATACGGTCCACCCAGACGGAGTATCCTACATGAGTTAAAAATCAAGATGGGCTTTCTTAGCCTCCATTTGTCATACAAAATGCCAGTGGTGTTGTGGAAACTGGGCTTCTGTCGGTCAAGCCCATTGCACGCAACAGAGGCTCCGTGCATCCTTTTATTCCACCCCCAGCTCTCTTTGTCCCCTGCCATCTGCCACTATTTCAGGGACTCCTTGAAACTTCCCCCACCCACACTGCCATATTCCTTCCTTCCTTCCTCCTCCTCCCTGTCAGGGTCCCCATTCCCTCTGCCCCTCCACTGTTTCTCTCTGGGGGATAAATCGGTCAGAGTTAACATTCCTGGTATTCAGCGCGATTGGGAGAATGGACACTTGGGAGGTATCCTTATGCTAATAGCTGCCACCAACTGGTTCTTTGATCGATAGACAGTTGAGACCTGATTTAAGCAGATGAGTCTACCCGCCAGGTGTCAGTAGGTACTTCCTCTGCTGGTTTTCCCATTTTTTTCACAGAAATCAACAGGGTTCTTCTGCCCACTGGTGCCTAGAACATTTCCTGAAATGTTGGGATTAGTTGAATGAGTTGTTCACAAGTTACCATGTTACATCCAAACAGAGAAAAGCCATCGAGTTAGGGCCTTGCAAGCCCAGCCAATTACAAACAGTTCAAAAAGAAGCCTGCCTGGGACCAAACAGATATAGGTGCTGAGTCAGAAATTTTGTAGGCCTCAAAA
Organism: Mesoclemmys tuberculata; assembly: GCA_007922155.1. NCBI lineage: Eukaryota > Metazoa > Chordata > Testudines > Chelidae > Mesoclemmys > Mesoclemmys tuberculata. The sequence continues at coordinate 3,661,106 of ML675638.1, forward strand.
AGAGGAAAATGAGGAAAAAGACTTGAGTGGGAGAGAAATGAGGTAAAGGGGTCAGATACAAGGCTGAGCTAGTGGTAACTTTAATAAAGTTGGTGACCTCTCTCTTGTATCCCACCTTATGATACATCACAGGCTGAGGTTTCTAGAACATGGGGAATTCTCTTCACCCAGCAGGGAAAGAATAGCATTGATCATGAGCATTGCTTGCACTGGGGCACCCCATCATGGTCCAGTGGTATCCAGTAGACTTCCTTTTAGCTTTAATCTCTGCGTACATAGGTATTTATTAACGGACGTACAAAGAATTTATGCAGTGTTCCTCTACGTGTTCTTTTATTGCAGTAAAATCGAGTGCACAGAACTTGGGGAGACGACACAAGAGCACACATGAAGAGGCTGCTGACATGGGTGTGAGCCACAGAGTGTGGTTTGTGCCACAATTAAACAGGTATGATTCAGCTGGGTGTATTCTGTGTGCTCCTAGTGGACATGTATTTATCTGTCATGCATTATGCACCGTTAGTTTGCAGTCTTGGTGGGGTTTTTTGTTTGTTTTTTTTTTCAAACTGATAAGCATACTGTTCTACACAATGCATAAATAAACAGTGGAACTCACTGCCACAAGGTGTTATGGAGGCCAACAGTTGAATTGATATTGATATGAAGGACAGAAATACCGTCCCTAGTTACAATGGCTAGGAGGAACATTTCTAATCGGTGCTTATGTAAAAGAGAAGAAGCCAACCACCCATTTCCTGGAAATATGCACTGGCTTTCCCCTATGATTAGGCTATTGGAAAACTTTTCATTAGGGGAGTTTCACACCTTCCTTTGAGATAAGTGGTAAGAGCCACTTTTGGAGACAGGTGATGGCAGGAGGACAATTGCTCTGATCCTATGGATGAGACACCATTCTGGAGTGCAGTGTCCAGTTCAGTCCACGCTTTAAAATGCTATTGCAAAACTGAGAGGGTCCAGAGAAGGGCTGCACAGAATGAGTGACCATGGCTGCAGGCTGTGGCATGATTCCTACCCAAGATTAGACCTTTGCTTTGCCATCACTGTACCTTGAGGTTTCAGACCACACCAAGGCCGCCTAGTCTACCGTTGTTCTGCATTGCAGTTTATTTTATTGCTGTTGTGTTTTGACCAGTCCATTCTCAGGTGTCCCACTGCCATAAAGGATATGGTTTCTAGCATTAAGCGACACGGTACGTTGCGCACTTTCAGAAATCTGCTTCTCTGCTGATGTCAGAGTCTAGAATCTTGCTCAAAAAGCCAGTGCCCAACAGGTAGAAAATGATCTTAATTTGACAAAGCCACAGACAAACATGGCTACATTTTAGCTTTTGGTTAAAAATAATGGTAATGTAAATTTAAAAATGAAGAACCATTTCCTTCTCAAGAGCAAGGTTTTCTTTACTGGAGGGATCAGGCTGTTATTTTAGGCCCAGGTTTCATTTTTAAATGTTGGAGATTTCTAAACAGAAGCAAGAGCAGTTTAGATGCATCTTAATCTTCTAACGAAGAGATTTCAAACCATCAAAACCCAAACTCTCATGACTGGTTCTCCTCACTTTTGGCAGAACAAGTCAAATATAATAGAGCCATTTATTTCTGTTGTCTGTATTGACTAATATAATGCAAGTAAGAGCATGGCTTGTTGCTTTTCTTTCCTTTCTTTGTTTTGTTGGTGTATTTCGTTGAAATTGATAAGCAATAACACAAAGTAACCCAGAGAATGGAAATAACATAAAATGGGCCTGTATTGTATCTTTGTGGTGTTTTTTTTTCCCCTCACAAACAGTTTCTAGTAAATAAGAAACAATCTAGTGATTTTATTTTCAGGCATTAAAACTTTTTGGAATGAACATTTTAAGTTTTCCATTAAGTACAGTTCTTTGCTGTGTAAACTGATACACATACAAAAGAAAGATGAACTCCAATAAAGACCTGGCTTGTTGGATGACAAAAGCTGTAAAGTGGGATTTTCAAAAACACTTTAGTGATTTAGGAGCTATGGAAAGCCAATGGGAGCAGTGCGTTTATGCGCTTTCTGAAAATCCCATCCATTCAGATTATCATGTGTAAACTAAATAGAGCAGGCAATCAGTTGGCAAGTGAGAAGTGCGTAATATCCAAACAAGAGTGACTAAGAAAAGGATGCAAAACAAAGTGTAATTCTTCAGAAATAGGCACATCAGGAGATCGGCACTGAGATTGTTGGTAGAAATTTCTTTCACATAATGTTTTGCATAGTCCCCAAACATCTTCCCTCTTCAAATGGATGTTAGTGTAACCTCAAACTGCACTACTTGCCTCCGGTATCCTAAAAATGGCTGTTACGCATAGAATGCCTAGTTATCTGTACAATTGTATTTCACTCGTAATTAAACATAATTACTTGAAGGAAACCATGGGTAAGACTTGCTGTTTTGAAGTTATTTCCTCTAATCTCATTGTAGAAAGTTTGAACAAAAATATGCATAAAAGAAGGTGGTAAATGATGAACATTTATTATTTCTCCAGGTGTTGAGTGTTATCTGCAAACTACTTTGTCAATGAGGGAAGAAACTGATTGGGAATTTAAAGCGCGAACTAGGTCATAATACTGTTCAACATGCGCAAAGGGGTGCCAAAGGACCCAGAGATAGCTGACCTGTTCTATAAAGATGATCCCGAGGACATATTTGTGGGTTTACATGAAATTGGACATGGAAGTTTTGGAGCAGTTTACTTTGTAAGTATATTTGTTCACCCACATTTCTCCAAAGAAACCCTTGTCAGTAGTTGTAATTCATGGGACTTTTAGAAGTGATTCTGATACAAAGTTTTGAGGACCTTACATACGCTAGCTTCCTCTCAATACACCTGTGAGATAAATATGTGAGAGTAATCTCTTAATCGACTGCTGAAATGCAGCTGTCTTGGGGATGAAGCCCAACCTCAATCTATCAATGCAAGGCATTTAATACACAACTGCTTGGGGTGAGAAAGGAGTGCTGTATCTTGTTGAAGATGGACAAATTTAGCCAGGCAGAACATAATCCACCAAACTAATTTTTTATCAGAAATGCAAGGATTAATACCATTGTTCTTGTGAAAAGTGTCATGGGTTCTTTAATGACCATAAATGGCTTAAATTTGTTTTCTACCTTACCCACTTTGTATTTCTAAATTGTCTGCAACTTCAAGGATCCAAGGAATTGATGAATTCAACAGGCAATAGGGAATAATCCTGCACTGGCTGAACGAGTCTCGGTTGGGCTACCGTATTCTTTTGAATGTCTGTAATCCTGTGGACCCACAACATGGGTTCAACTTTGAAAAATGCACTTCTGGAACCACACTTGAAAGATACCTTTACGCTTCTGCAAATTGTTTCCCTTCCTTTTAGTTTCCAAAATCTCTCCCTAAAGACTTGTCATCTTTGCCAATTACTTTGTATTGGAAGAACAGTGTTGCTCAATAGTTTGCCATCCTCTTATTGGCCCAGTTTTTCCCCACAATCTGGATGTATAGTCCTGTTAGCAACTTTTTGCTGTTTTGTCCATTGAAACAACTCAGGGTGACATCTCAATGCATGGAAATACATGTATATAGCTAAGAAATGAATGTAGGATGCTAAATATGACAGCTTGGAGAGAAGTAGCTGCAGAGATCTGAGTCTTCCTTTTTGATGTACTTTCTTACAGCTGGTACAGTATGACTAGCTCGGTGGTGGTGCTTTGTTGAGCTTTCTAACAGTCATTATCTTATCTATACAGGCAAAATTACCGATCGGTCCTGTGTTTTTCAGGATAATTGTTTAGTGCAGTGTGTATGTTTAAGTTCAATTGATTGGCTAGTTCGCTGCGTTTATTTTGTTTGACCTTTTTATTTGAATTGGTACTGACATCACTGTATTCAGCCAAGGCACTGAATTGTTTCTTTTCATGGTAATGATGCCGTCTGAATTTCAGAGCCCTCGTATGGGCACTAAAGGTCAACAGGATACTTGGAAGTATTAATTTTGTTAGATAGTTCATTTTGCTATACTCTCTACTTTTGACTATTATTGGTATTTTTTTCCCTAGTGGACTGAATAGATGCCAGAATATTCATGGCATCATTTGTCACCAGGTTTCAGAGTTTATGTACCATTCACAGAGTGATTTCATACTTTCTTTCAAAAAGAGCATTTTCCTCAATAACGTTAAGCTACTTTAACATTGAACCATCACAGCAAAGTGGTAGATGTTATTTGACAAAGCAAATGGGAGGGGGTTTTAAAAGCTGTGTTCTGTGCAAAATACACTTGTGATCTGCCAGCGTCTTCAGAAGTGATCTGCTAAAGGCAGCCCAAAATATTTCAGCATGTAGGTATTTGTCATATTCACTTGCAGACTCTGTAGCTTATTTCAGGGTGAAGGATCCCAGAGCACTTTAAATGCAACAATTGCCTCCCCCACTGCTATGATGGAATATGGCAGCTGTTTAACATGGCACAGCAATAATACACAACAAGTCAGGGCAAGAAATGAATACTATATCCAATAATGGGGGGGGAACTGAGGTAGAAATACTTAGTTTGAAATTTGTCCAGAATGAGAGTGCTAATTGAGCAAAACATGCTTGAGATCTTTACTGGTGAATCAGGATCTCAAGTGGTTGGGGCCACAGCTTTTCATCTTATCCAAAAGCTGTTTCCTCTGGATTTCCTTAATTCATCTGATGAGGGCTTCATGCTTCTAACAGTAGAACACAGTTTACCAATTCCATCATGCCATACATTAGTCTACATCTATTAGTTCTCTTAAATAATTCTCCTGCTATTTATTTTGGCCCAGTGTAGCACTGTTTTCCCTTGAAACCACTGTCTGCAGTACAAAACATCTTGTGGGATTAATATATTTGTGAAAGGACATTACTTGTCCACACAAGTGAAACACTGAGTTTGTTATGCCTCCCTTTTAACATATTACAAATTCTGAGATTTCAGCTGTTGCCGATCGTGTTCTTCTAATTCCCACTGGTTTATAGAGATAATGGCATTTAAGCATTTTTCAGACTAAATTGTTCACTTACTCTACTTGACTCTTTTAGAGAGCTCAAGGTGGCTTGTTGCAAGTCCAGGTAAAAAGATGACTTGTTCTGGAGCCATGAGTTTTCAAGCTTCAGTCAACTGTTCTTTTGTTATGCAGGCTAAAGAAAAGTAGAATTTTCATAAACTCAGTGGCTTTCATAACAAAAATATTTAATATGCAGTTAGCTCATAATATATGGTCTAATGTCTGGCTCATTCCTTTGAATTAACATTAAACATTTGTCCTACAATCTCAAAAGGCAGGAAATGCGGGCTTTTGAAATGTTCTCCTGAGTTTTCCCTGTGCTGCCTAGGTACAATATTGTAGCGCATATATAAAAATCACCCGGGACTCACATTATTTAGGGTCCAATCCTGCAAGGTATATTGAGCATCCCCATCTCAAGCTGAATTCCCTGGGTGCTAAGAGTGCTTGACAACTTGCAAGATCAGGCCTTTAAAGAGGCATAGGAAGGAAGGAATTTCCATCTCAAAGGGAGAACGGAAGGGTATTGGACCTGAAAATCGTTACCTGCTTTGATTTGGGTGTGCAAGCCTGCATGTGACGCAGTCATTCTGATCAGCTCTTCAAGAACAGGATTCTTGGAAATAGCAATTCCTGCCTCATGAGAACCAATCCTGTAGAATACAGGGATGATGGCAGTGCAGTGTCCAGGCTCCTGACAAACCCAGCGACCTCTGTGTGAAGAGTTGCATATCAAATGTTGCACGTTTTGTCTGAAGGCTTACACTTCACAGGAAGTAAGTGATATTTAGGGGTCTTACAGGGTCTGTTTAAAATCTGAATGTCCTCAGGGGATCTTTTGGTGCTTTTAAACAAAGTCCCTGTGCTGTTTTGCTGTAATCATTTGTGTTTGAATTGACACAGATAATTCGGCTTCGTAATAGGGTGCCTGTTCTGACACTGGCAGTCAAGAAAATGATTGTACATGGGTTGTCTACATTAGGTGACCCAGTTTTGTAAGTGAAGTAGATTGCTCTTATTACTCCCTCTACTTCAAAACAACTCCTGAAACTTTATTATTCCTTGGTTACTATTCAATAAAACTGCCACATAACATTACCTGTAATACCTGTGATGAGCTTATTCCATCCCAACAGTGCAATGTCTTGGACTGCGGATTAGTCTTTCAAGGAAAGTCACGAGAGCCTCATTGCTTGAATCTTTTAAAACTAGACTAAGTGTTGAAGAATATATGGTAGGGCATGATCCTTCACTGGCCAAAGGGATGGGGTGTAACAACCCGTTTCCTCTCCAGCTGCTGTGATTTGGGACCCAAATGTAGGTGATGTTTTGGTGCCTTAAGTTGAACTCTTTAAATTTAAAAAAGCTTCACGTTGTTACTAAAATACCTCTCCCTTCCTCCCTTCTTTCCCGCCACCCACCCAAGCATTAGGGACATGTGCAACATTACTGATACGTAATACAGTTAAAGCATAATAAAATCTCCCTCAACATTTAAAACAAAGTCAGTGAAGGGGATTGGAAACAGGAGCAAGGAAAGGGGAATAAGCATTGGGCCAACATTGGTTTCTCTTGATTGTGAGGCCTTCCAGGAAAAAACAGAGTTCTCTTGGGAACTGGGGAGATGTGGATTGAGACAGATGCCAGGAGTTCCATACCTGTAAATCAGCCACTACAAAGGCACGCTTGGCTGCCAGCCTTATCTAGAGCAATGAGTTCTCCAGGAGGTGGTCTGTGAGCTCAGCTACCCCCCACAAGAAGGCTCTCATATTAGTGCACAGCTAAGAAATCTGCAGTTTGCTGGGGTTGGGAGTGTCCCAAGGAGTCCACGGAGAATGAAATATTTAGATAGGTCAGTCCAACAGAAGAGCTGTGATGCGTTCTCTTTGTGCTACGTGAGGCCTGGTGGCTATTGGAGAGAACCCTTCTCAGCTGGGCCAGCGTGCATTGTGCTTTGCCAAGTTGCTCTGACATTCCCAGAAGCCTGATGCTGATAGTCAATAACAAAGTCAGTTATTGGAGTCAATAACAAAGTCAGTTATAAAGTTATTGGCGTCAGTAACAAAGCTCTCACTGGGCGCAGAGTTGGGCCCCAGGTTTGCACTGTAGTAGAGCTGTCATCGATGCTCAGAGGCGGGCGGGAAGGTAGCTTGGAATTGGACAGATGGATGAACCCTTGTGTCAGCTGCGTCATCAATGGTTGTCCTGAATTAGAGTCCAGAGAAAGGGAGTCTCCTAAGCATATGAGCTTGCAAATATGTGGAATAAGAATGGAAAACCTGGAGTTACACCAAAGGCATGTCTGACTCCACAGGAAAAAAGTCTGATTTAATTTCTTTCTCTTTCCCCCTCCCTTTCCAGGCCACAAATTCCCACACTCATGAAGTGGTGGCAGTCAAGAAAATGTCCTACAGTGGGAAGCAAACGAACGAGGTAAGATAGATAGAGCCAGCTTTGCACGTGAACTCTGTAGCAGCAATATAAACCTGAACAGGGAGGTTAGCTGGGGATTTCCTTTGATCCTGGCAAACCAGATTCTTTAATGCATGCAATAGTCACTCGCTTCCATAGAAAGGAAAATTGAGTGAGTGTGAATTCTGATGAATGGTAGGTTTTAAAGGGGTCAAGGTGAATTCAGAAAGGTTTGTGTGGTTGTTACTTCAGTAGCATCTGCGTTAGAAGCGCATCAGAGCTATGGCTACTGCAATGCTGTGTCAGCCAGAAAGTGCAGCTAACTTGCACTACAGGCTGTGAAGCTGAACAAATGGTTTCTGCAGTTTTATGGAATCCCTTCCTGAAAATAGTCTCACTTCAGTTGATGATTTCTTGGATGATCTTCTCTTGTAAAGTTTGCTACTTCGGTAGATGTTATCTACCTGGATTAATGGGTAAATTTGCAATGGAGAGCAGGCTTCTGTGCGATTAATAAGAAAGAGGAAGTTTCAGGTGTTTTTCCCACTCTGCTATATTGGTCTCCAGCATGTGTGTTGCCCATTACCTCTGTGACATTTCAAACGTCAGTATGCTTTTTATTACATCACAGAAGGAATCAAACCCTGTTAAAGAAAGAGTAGAGTTCTCACGCCACTAACCTCCAGGACAAATTTCAGTTACTGTTGTCTGTTTTAGGAATCACTGGTCTCTTAATGAATCTGAGAAAACTTTATACTTCAATTGCAAATTGTAGAAGAGTCATAGTGTTTTTTGAGCAATGTTTATTGCAGATAAAATAACTCTCACAAAAGTATTCTTATGATCCTAAAAATAACCGTAATGGAGTCAAAAAGAGCATAACCTAGCCAACTCTTTTTTTACTTGTCTTCATACAGCAGGGACCTAGACAACTATGATACAATCAGCTCTTGCAACTGTTGCTTCAGGGTGGGACTTTACTTGTGGTTTTGGCATGTGGAGGGAAGGTGTTAAAACAAACCCTGAACTGGTTATCTGTAAGTTAGTCATGGAGGGATAAAATAAATCTACCTGTCATTGGGCCTGTTGCTGGATACCGATGTGATTTATTTAAACCCTTCACCAATTGGATTATACTTAATGAATTGAGAATCAATTTTCTCTCGTAATACCTGGCATTATTTGAGCTAGGATGATTTCAAAGGTCAGTGATTGAAAGTGACACCACCTTTGAGGAACATTTTTTGCTTCTGTGTAAGATTAATAGAGCTAGATTTCCCCTCTCCCATTTAGCTCAGAGTTCATGAAGAGAAGTTTCGTAAGCCTCCATCCACTTCCTAGTATTAGTTTGTAGTTCTCCTGATATGACTGGAATGTCTTCCCAGTGAGTAATTTAACAATGAAAGGGAAAGATGCGATGGTAGCAGCAGAGGAATATGACTCGTGTTGATGGGGAGGATGGAAAAAGGAGAGAAAATGAAGTTATTGCTCTCTTGACTTTCTCAGATAGCAAAATTGTCTCATGGTTGCTTCCCAAATCTGCAATATCTAATTGTGCTCCAATAGCCACAGGTTGACTGAAGAAATGAATTCCTCCTATTTTGTTTTCAATAGAAGTGGCAGGATATCATCAAGGAAGTCAAGTTTCTGCGACAGCTGAAGCATCCCAACACCATAGAGTACAAGGGCTGTTACTTGAAAGAGCACACTGCCTGGGTGAGTGAGAGCCATGTGGTATTTACAACTCTTCCCTGGCAGGAAACTTGCCCCAAGGTGACTGAATACCTGGTAATGATGCTATCTGTCCACACAACACTAAATACTTAACATTCCTTGTAATTCCTTTCGTCCTGAAGGGCCCCCAAAGTGACTTACAATGGGAGTGGAAATTTTGGATAAGGAAACGGGGGCAAATCCCTATTTCTGTATAAAAGTACCATGTTTGTTCATGCAGTGTGGCCAGGACATGTAGTTTTGTAATAAGAGTTCTTCCAACTTCCCCTCACAGTCAGTATCATGGCATCTAGCTAATCTGCTTTAGAAGAATGAAGGGTTTGGTTGACTCTGCTGGGTTGTGACTGGGTGATCCAAGGGGCTGTAGGTAATTTGAACCTGATCCCACAATCCTCCTCTAGCTTATCAGCCTACTGTAAGGAACAGTTTGTCCGAGTACTTTATTTATTGACGTCTTAGCATATTTCTTGCAACCCCAGGGTTTCTTTGCAGTTTCTCAGCCTTCAGCCCAAACCTCTTTACTAGTGATTATATAACACCTTCTCCATAGCCTACTGAAGTCAGTGTCTTTCTGTCGAATTCAGTAGACTTTGGATCAAGCCTATAATTTGTTGATGTCCATGCCCAAAGGCCTTTATATTTTATAGTTTCTCAGTACTGAAAGCCCAGTCTTTTACTACACGGTCTTTAACACAATAACATCCATATAGATGACTGCTTATAGTGGTAGAATCTTCCCAAACCTTTGCAAAAGCCAATGCGGTGATCCAGGGCATTACAGCTCGGTAATCCTTACATCTGTACTTGGGATATTAGTTGCAACTATAACTAACTAAAAAAGAAATAACACCTAGAAGAACATGATTTGATAGGATCTAAGTGGCATGGCTCTGCAAAGGAACCGTTCCTCGTTCATTTATTAGGATTCTTTGAGAATGCCCATAAAGTAGTGGATGAAGGAGAACCAGGTAATTCACTTAGCATTTCAAAATGTCTGACAAAGACTTTCACAAGAAGCTTCTACAGAAACTAAGTAGTTGTGGGGCAAGAGGAACATAGCAATCGATCAAAAACTGACTCAGAGAAAAACAGAGGAGAAACCAATGGTCAAGATCTGGAAAAGGGGGCAGTCATTGAGCTGGCACCAGTTACGTTATGATGCAGCTTGTAAATCAAGTTTTATAGCCAAAGGCAAACTATTTGCCATCTATAACCTACAAACTTCTCCAGTTCTATCATACAACTAATTTCACTGCCTGAATATAAAATGTACAAGAACTCCAGTGATAAAATGAATCAAAACAAACACTGAGAATGATGTATGTGTGCTTTGTATTTAGGTGAGGAAAACAGATATCAACCCAAATGAGCTAAATCTATTAGTCCTAGTGGGCTGGCTAAGAAACCTCTGGGTTCTGGATTTCATAAGCCTGTTTAGTCTGAGATCCATGTCTGTGTAAAATGTGTTCTACATCAGCCCTTCTAAAATTCCATCAGGCACAATTTCCACACATGCATGATCTTACTATGCTCTTACCCAAACAAGAGGACTGTGCAATGTTAGTCCAACAGTAATCTCATTCAGAAGGCATGATATAGGTGGGATGGTAGACTACAGCAGTTAACAATAAATTAGAAAGAACAATAAGAAATGTACAGAACAGAGAGAGCAATGGCTAAACAAATAGTAGGAGATACACACGTAAAGAAAAGGCATCCTTTTGATAGATAAGTGACCCCATTCTCAGTAACCATATATTTCTGAACGTAGAGTCAATCAGATTGCATGATAAGTGGAAGCACAATACAATGAAACCACAGTGAACAGCAAGGCTGTTCTGTTGTATCTGGAATCAATACTGGGAAATAACTTGTAAATGAACAGTGACTCAAAGGGTATTGCTTTCGAGATCATACTGTATAGAGGAGCTGGTTCTTAGTAGTTAGAATAGAGCACTGGAAGTCAATTCCTGGCTGACATTGACTTCCGTTGCGACTTTGGGCAGATTACATAACTTCTGCTTCTCCATTAAACTATCTCCAAAAATAATATAATGCTTAAGAACATAAAAACGGCCAGACTGGGTCAGACCACTGGTCCGTCTAGCTCAGTATCCTGTCTTCTGACAGTGGCCAATGCCAGATGCGTCAGAAGGAATGAACAGGACAGGCAATCATCAAATGAGCCAACTTTGGCCATTCCCAGCCTTTGGCAAATAGCAATTCCTGCCTTGCTAATAGCCATTGATTGACTGATCTTCCATGATAATGGGGTTCTTTTTTGAACCCCATTATAATCTTGGCCTTCACAACATCCTCTGGCAAGGAGTTCCCATACGTGACTATACATTGTGTGAAGAAATACTTCCTTTTCTTTGTTTTAAACCTGCTACCTATTAATTTAATTTGGTAACCCCTAGTTCTTGTCTTATGAGAAGGTTTAAATAACATTTCCTTATTTACTTTCTCCACCCCAGTCCATGATTTTGTAGAGCTTATCAGATCCCCCCCTTCATTGTCTCTTTTCCAAGCTGAAAAGTCCCAGTTTTATTAATCTCTCCTCATATGGAAGCTTTTCTGTACCCCCTGATCATTTTGGTTGCCATTTTCTGTACCTTCTCCAATTCCAATATATGTTTTTTGAGATGGGATGACCAGACCTGGCCACAGTATTGAAGATGCGAGCATACTGTGGATTTTTAAAGCGGCAATATAATATTTTCTGTCTTATTATCTATCCCTTTCCTAATGATTCCCAACATTCTGCTAGCCTTTTTTGACTGCTGCTGAACATTAAATGGATGTTTTCAGGTAACTAGTCACAATGACTCCAAGATCTCTTTCTTGAGTGGTAACAGCTAATTTAAACCCGATCTTTTTATATGTACAGTTGGGATTCTGTTTTCCAGTGTGCATTACTTTGCATTTACAACATTGAGTATCCTCAGCCATCTTGTTGCCCAGTCACCCAGTTATGTGAGATCCCTTTGTAACTCTTCCCAGTCTGCTTTGAACTTAACTATATTGAGTAGTTTTATATCATTTGCAAATTGTGCCACCTCACTTTTTACCCCTTTTTCCAGATCATTTATGAATATGTTAAACAGTACTGGTCCTGATACAGACTCCTGGGGGACACCACTATTTACCTCTTTCCATTCTCAAAAAAATGACCATTTATTCCTACCCTTTGTTTCCTATCTTTTAATCAATTATTGATCCAGAAGAGGACCTTCCCTCTTATCCCTTGACTGCTTACTTTGCTTAAAAGCCTTTGGTGAGAGACCTTGTCAAAGACTTTCTGAAAATATAAGTACACTGTATCCACTGGATCAACCTTGTCCACATGCTTGTTGACCCCCATAAAAGAATTCTAGTAGATTGGTAAGGCATGATTTCTCTTTACAAAAACCATGTTGACTCTTCCCCCCAAAAATTGTATTCATCTATGTGTCTCATAATTCTGTTCATTTATAGTTTCAACCAATTTGCCTGGTATTGAAGTTAGGCTTACTAGCCTGTAATTGCAGGGATCTCCTCTGAAGCCTTTTTTAAAAATTGGCATCACATTGGCTATCCTCTAGTCATCTGGTACAGAGGCTGATTTAAATGATAGGTACATACCACAGTTAATAGTTCTGCAATTTCACATTTGAGTTCCTTCAGAACTCTTGAGTGGATACTAAATGGTTCTGGTGACTTATTACTGTTTAATTTATCGATTTGTTCCAAAACCATCTCTATTGACACCTCAATCTGGGACAGTTCCTCAGATTTGTCAACTTAAAAGAATGGCTCAGGTTTGGGAATCTCTCTCACATCCTCAGCCTTGAAGACAGATGCAAAGAATTAATTTAGTTTCTCAGCAATGGCTTTATCTTCCTTGAGTGCTCCTTTAGCATCTTGATCATCCAGTGGCCCCATTGGTTGTCTTGCAGGCCTCTTGCTTCTGATGTACTTAAAAAAATTTTTTGCGGTTACTTTTTCAGTCTTTGGCTAACTGTTCTTCAAATTCACTTTTGACCTTCCTAATTATATTTTTATACTTCACTTGCCAGAGTTTATGCTCTTTTCTATTTTCCTCAATAGGATTTAACTTCCACTTTTTCAAGGATGCCTTTTTGCTTCTTTCACTTCGTTGTTTAGCCAGGGTGGCACTTTTTGGGTGCTTTTATTATGCTTCTTAATTTGTGATATATATTTATAGTGAACCTCTATTATGGTGTCCCTTTAAAAGTTTCCATGCAGCTTGCAGAGATTTCTCTTTTGGCACTATACCTTTTAATTTCTGTGTAACTAACTTCCTCATTTTTGTGTAGTTCTCCTTTCTGAAATGCTTAGATAGATCTCAGAGGGTTGCAGCTTGCTTAATGCTTGCAAAATGCTTTGGGATCCTTAGATGAAAGGCACAGTAATGATTTTAATATGCTGCTCTTACATTGATATAAAAGTGTCCTTCATCCAGATGGATGCCAGATGCATTGCAAACTTCAGTGTGCACATGCACGCGTGTATATGCACGCATCAGTTTATTTAATGCAGTGTTCTCTGGGTTGGAAAGCTGCAGCTATTTAATTACACTCAGCAAAAATACACAACCGTTTAGGACTGGAAAGGAAGTCTTCTAACCAATTGAAACTGCAGAGACAACTTCAGTAGGCACAATATAATCGCCCAACTTGATGTTTGGCTAGATAGAGGTTAAAACTCCTGTAAAAGTGTCTATCTTTAATTACACTGAAGTGTTTGTGCCTTGGTTTTACGTCTTCTCTGGAAGTTGGCACCTCCCAAAGCATTGCACCCTTCAGCATGATGTTGGAGCAGTGCTCAGTGCTGTTTGAGAGGGAGGAATCCCACCAACTGCAGCACTTAGGTTTTCCCTAGAAGTCTCCCGTCCAGCTACTGACCTGGACCAAGCCTAGTCTATTAGTATTTCTAACTAAGCCTAGCCAAGAGTCCTTGGCCAAACCTGAGTGACGCTGCGACTCCACGTGCCATGTTGTAACACCACTCACTCAAATTTGGCCCAGCTGCCCCTTGGTTGTGACACAGGGGTGACTGGGTGACACTTAAGTGGTCTATGGCCTTGCAGTCTAGTGCCTGGAGTCCAAAGAGGGGAGTTGGGCTTAGCTGCGCTGGGCAGGAATACCACCGCTGCAGGGTGCATGTGGGGGGGCCTGCTGCTTAGCTTCCCTTCATCTCCCCTCCTCACTTGGCCAGGACGAGGGTTGTGGTGCTAGGGCGGAGGGTGTTGCAGGTGGCTGGTGCCCCCTCGGCAGGTTAGTGGAGTGCATTGGTTGAATGGAAGGCTAGATCACCCCTGACCAAGACACACCTGGCTGGATGTTGTTGGCATGCATTGTGTGCAGAGTAAAGGGTACCACAAAGCATTGTTCCCGGGCCATACTAAATGTGCTAATGCTTTGTCTCTAACTGGCTGAATGGCATTATTGGAAATAGTGGAGCCGGAGAAATACCAATTAAGCACTCACTGAAAATATCCAGCTCTAAGGGGATGCTGTCAAGTGTTGTTTGTGGCCTTCTGCGTTCCGTGCAAGAGTGCTTCAAGCTGCTTTTGATTTTTCACATTTTATTAAGAGGGGAAATAAATAGTCATTTTAAAACATGCTCCAGCTGTGAAAATCCATGTGAGGGTTCACTTTTTGAGTTCAAAGAAATCCTGCTAACTGCATTTATAGCCCCAGAGTCCTACATTTTATGTGAGAGAGAAGAAAAATCAACTTTTGTTTTTAATTTTTGCTCGGAAAATATGCGAATAGTTAGTTTGTTCCCTGCCATAATTATTGTATTTAAAGTGCTTTCAGCAGGTAAACATATTGGGCTATATAATGTAAAATGCCAACCTGAGGCTAGAGGAGAGCAGTAGGCATTCTACAATAAACTCATAAATTATCAGTTATGACAGTTAATTAGATTTCTTTCTATTCCTAGATTGATTAGAGACACAAAATACTAATGCAAGTTAATGCACAAATTGATCCTAGTCAGTCCAGCAAAAAAGTCATTACAATTCATGCAATTAGTTTTAAGATCTACATTTAATATGACTCCATTCTTCCTGCATTTGTGTCTCAAAAAAAAAAGGCCTTCACTCAGCCTATGTCTTCATTGATGGTGGTACTGTTGGCGCTGCCAGATTGATTCTGCGGGATTGATTGAGCAGCGATGGAGACCCGCTCAATTAATCTGGAAGTCGACGGCATTAACCACCCCTGCCAAAAAGAGTCATGCTGGCTCTACGGGAGGGCATTTCTCATCAGTGCAGCATTGTGGGGACGCTGCAGTAAGTAGAAGTTAGGAAATCAAAAGGAGATATACAAGCTACTCTGCGTAGCTTGCATATCTCCGTTGACTTCTGGCAAATTTCTCCAGCATTGTCGACATAGCCTCAGTGACTTGAGGCGGGTAAGAGCACAGATTTCCACTAATCAGCAAAAGCCTTGGATCGTTCTGTATCTTGCGCTCCCTGGAGGCCCTACACTGTAACCACCAGGCTTTCAGCAGCAGTGAACTGGACCGAGCTCCCTTGGGAGCCTGTTATTGCTGCTCCATAATTACGGAGCAGTGCAAGTCACCCCTTTCCCCAGAATTAAATATGCCATTTTTGCCACACGCCCAGCTCCTACCAACCCAGGGGCCAGGAACTTACCATGACGGAGCACGAACACCGGGTAACTAAGCTACCCATTCCCCTCCTATGTCCTCCCAAATTTTATTATTGGCCTAGCTAGTTAATGTTTCTCAGGTTCTAAAACGAAATAGATATGGGGTTGGAGAGATCTTGTCTTAGACTAGTGGATGAGATTGGCTCAAGGCTGAGAAAGAGGTTGGTGATACTGCTGTAGGTCCTCTTCCCATTCATTGGGCCGGGGAGTAGGTCTGGCAATCTAGCTTTGATAAAAGGTTTTTGATTTTCCTGGGCTAGGACGTGCATTACGTTAGGGACCCTGAAAGGCTCTGCAATGGCATCAAACACTCAAATTGGAGTGAGAGGTGCCCTGTGTAAACAGCTTTAAAACCCCACAAATGTCTCTTTCTTGTTGCTACATCTGTTATGAGCCAGGACTAGGAAAGGCCAGTTGTTTATGGGCCATTCTTTATCTCTAGGATTCCATATTACTTGATGTGTGAAACCCAGCAGCTTCTGATTGCCTGTCGCAGTATGACCAAGTCAGAATGCTTGCCTTCTGTGTCTCCATTATTGGGTATTTTGCCTCCTTAGTGCTAATGCTTGTGTTTATTTCTCTGTTACAGTTGGTGATGGAATATTGCCTAGGGTCAGCTTCTGATTTGCTAGAAGGTAAGCTGTGAAGTATCATTTCTACCATGTGTTTGTCCAGAATATTGTCTTTTGGACGGGGGTTGTTTTTGGCTGAGCTAGGCACTGTGGAAAGCATTTCACAAATGACAGGCTGTCTGTACTTCCAGTGACCCCTTAGTGCCTTAAGTCATAGCCAAATCCTGCATGGGGCTTCTAACCCTGGTGTTTTCTATATCAGGGTTGACCAAACTTAAAGATGCCATGGGCCACATTGTGAATTTGCCAGGAGCCCAAGGGCTGTACCTAATTGGCACATTTACATGTTGCAAAATGAAAAAATAAATACGCACAGCCTTTTTCTTGGGCTTGTATCTTCCTTGATAAACAGGAACTGCTTGCTGCAATGGAAACCTGCAACCTGATCAGCTTTGTCCTTGCCCTGCAGTTAGAAGGAATAATTGCAGCTGGTTTTGCAGTGCAGGAGGCTAATGTGACTACAGAACTACAACCAAACCCCAAGTCATTCACAGCGCCTGTAAAGAGAAGTAGGAAACCCAAGCTCAAGCCTGCTAACGTATTACTTTATAGGCCACACCTCTATCTAAAATATGGTCAGCCACAGGCATGAGCTGGTCCCATTTGAGGACTCTATGGAATGTGCTTAGGCACCTCTACTTTATATGCTATTCATCCTGCCCTCCTCCTACCGCTTTGCCATAGGAAATACGTAGCCTGTCTGTAGGTATTTCCCTGCTTGTGGTCTGCAGAGGTCAGTTGTTGTTCCAAGAATGTGAATAACTCTTCCTGTCCCAGTGCTGTGTAAATCCTTGGCAAGGAACAAATCACACTTACCTCCGTTTGTTGTTTAAACCCTTTAGTTCACAAGAAACCACTTCAGGAAGTGGAGATTGCTGCCATAACCCATGGTGCCTTGCAGGGGCTGGCCTACCTGCATTCTCATGCTAAGATTCATAGGTAAGAGCACAATCCAGTGCTGCCATGTTTCCATTTATCTTGCTCTAAGTTGAGGGCTCAGGAGAAACCTTAGAGAATTGCTCTGCTATACTTGGATAACGTTTTATAAAACGGTAACATTTAATCAAACCTTCCTGACACACTTGTCATCCTTCTGTATTCCCTTTCTCAGCACTGCTGATGTCAGAGTATGTTTATAAACAGAAGCTGTCTCCTTGTTAATGAGGCCTGCTCTTCGGCTGCAATCATTAGTGAAGCCACAATCCAATGCTCAGTTCATTTTTCTGTGATAGTGGTTTTCCAAATACTTCACTCTCAATGTCACAAACAGAGTTGCATGTGAGGGAAGAAGCAATTAGGTAAATGCATGAATGTTGGAGATCAGTGATGACAAAGGAAATACAGGAAAGATACTCGACAGTTTGAAGGTGTGTACCATGAAACATAAGCCAGATTTAAGAGACTTGATTAACTTTCTGACCGATAATAGTAGTGGTTACACCATACTTGCTAAGATATGGGTAGATAAAATTCATGCCTCAGGAAATTAGCCAACCACTGCAGAGGTCAGGAAGAAACTCCACTTCTCCAGGGAAAAGCATTGCACAAGTGGACAATCTGTGCAATGCACCTTTCTCCAAAGCAATAGACATAAGCCCCCAGACCAGCTACCAGATTTGGGCTGGGTTGGGAAATTATATTGCATAATGTAAAATTTGCCAGTGTGTGGCAATTTTAATTTCTGACTTTCCTTTTTTTGTCAGAAACTTAACATGATTTCACCCGTGTGTGTTTCTTGTCATGTTTTGATCAATCCTAATCCCTTAGGTTGGGACCTGCTATGAAATGGGGAGATCTGGGTTAGTACAAAATCAGTGAGACGGGGGAGGATTCTCCATTTCCAGAGGCAGTTTAAAACCAGTTATGGGGCTCATACCCTCTCCATGTCGATAGCCTAATGTCATGTTGTGGACTAACTTTTGGCTGAGAGGCGGTTAGCACACCTGCAGCTGCTACAATGAGCATTTTCCTTCAGAGGTGCTAGGGACACTGATTTGTTAACGAGTCATGAAAGCCACTTCGCTGGAATTGTCATCGACACTGTTCTGCAGTAGCAGAGGCAGAACTATTATTATGCCCTCAGCCACAGCTGTTTGCATGCTGCATAAGGCCACACCTTGACTCGGGAGGTGGGGAGGAAATCTGTCCCACAGTAGAGAGAGTCAAGAGCGTTCTGATTCTCTGCTAGACCCTCAGGACTGAAATTGTGAAAGACAAATGAATATTCTGTAGTTGGCCTCCTTTGCTGATAGAGCCAGCTGTCTTACTGTTTCCTCGCTATTGTTTTATTTCCTTGTATTGCATGTCTGTACCCATCTGTTGTTTCTTGTCTTACATTTACCCCGACAGCTCTTTGGGGCCAGGACTGTATTTGTTCTGTGTTTTTAGAGCACCCAGCACAGTGGTGTCCAGATCTATTGCTGGGGCTACTAAGCGTTACAGTAATATGAATAAGAAGTGATGATCCAATTGGAGAGGAACGTCTCTCAGAGGAAAGCGCAAGCCTCCACTGTGGTTGACTTTCATCTGCCTCCATGCAAAATTTCTTCTACAGAAGATGTTCATGGCATACGCCACACCACCGAGTGACCACCAGATCAAACTGTCCATGTAACTTCTTTTGTTGGACCAACTTCTGTTGGCAGGAGAAGTCTGTCCAACAGAAGATATTACATCACCCACCTGTTCTCTTTAATACCCTGGGACCAACAGGGCTGCAACATTGCATGTAACTTCTGTTTTCTTACCCCATAGAGAGGCAGACAAGCTGAGCATGACCTAGCATAAGGGGGACACCATGCGGTGAGACAGGAGAAGGGCACTTTCCTAATTGTGCATCCTCTTCTGTTCTCTAACATATGTCCCACATAATTGCGTGGAATGCAGTAGGATGAAGCTGTTTTTCTTTTAAATTGCAGATAGTAGATAAAAACTGTAAACTAACAAGGAATAAATATATTTGTCCACACGCAAAGTTCTTTATGTGAATTGTTACTTGCTACCCCAGTGAATCCAATGTCCTAGCCTTGCTAAGAATAACTGTAATATGGGCAGTACATCATTACTCAGTGAAGGCTTTTTTCTGGTGACATAGGACTTTGGCTTATTGTCCACGAGCTTCTGTTAATTCTTCACGGATTGGCGTGAACTGGAGATAAAAATGGTGGTAGTACTGGAAATAATGGTGTATGCTTCCAGAGTATTTTGCACTTTTTCTGGGTTCTGTCTTTGCACATGCAGGGCACGCTTGTAAAATGGCTTCTCTGTAGGTGCACCGTATAGAAATAAACTCTCTGCACAGGCAAGCACACTCAGACATTTCAGTGAATTCCCCGAAGTGGTACACTGGTACAGAAATATTGGTGAAAAGTTGTTGGGCTAGTATTAAGTATTAATATTAAGTATAGTATATACTTGTATAGTATAATATATATACTATTGTAGTTTAATATAGAAGTATTGTGTCTGTATAGTATAGTGTGTATAATATATAAGTACTAATATTAAGTATAGTATTAAGTTTGAGAGGCAATAGCAGATAGCACTCTGGGAGTCAGGGGACCTGAGTTCTACTCTCCGATCTGCCACTCACCTGCGTGTGAGCCTCGGCACATCACTTCACCTCTCTGTGCCTCTGTTTCTCTCCCACCCTGTCTTTGTCTGTCTAGAACGTTAGGATAGGGATTGTCTCATATCAGTGTTCAGAACCCTAAGCACATCTGGCTCTGTAAAGAGCTACAGTAATACAGAGGATGATGTAAAAGTTTATGCTGTCCAAGGACATTTGGTAGTGAGCTGCAGAGTGGGAAAAACTGCAGATTTCACATGGCGTATTGTGTATCGTGACGGTTTTTGAAAACATACCTCATGGTAATGCCAAGTTCTGCAATGTTAGCTGCCTGA
Organism: Mesoclemmys tuberculata; assembly: GCA_007922155.1. Lineage (NCBI taxonomy): Eukaryota > Metazoa > Chordata > Testudines > Chelidae > Mesoclemmys > Mesoclemmys tuberculata. The sequence continues at coordinate 3,681,524 of ML675638.1, forward strand.
CTCAGCTGGGTTTTTAGCTAACCTTACATCTCTACTGAGGGCCTGCTCTTGCAGAAGCGAACAACTGAGACGCTGCCATGTTAAAACATCCCTGGTGTACTATTTTCCCCTCCTTATCCAAATGCCATTTCCGTTTTTAAAGGACATCACTGTGCTGTGTCTTTCAGCCGGCAGCATATCGCTGGAGTTGATCTCATTAAACAATTTTTTTGTTGTTGGTTTTTCTTCCTAATTTTATATTAGGAGGAAGTGGGAGAAGAAATGTTTCCAGTGTAGCAAAGACTAGACAAACAAGTCGGAGTCCTGAGGTTGGGGGTAAAGCATGTTAAGGTGACTTTATCTGTAGCTGTAGATAGGCACTTAGCCAAGTGTCATGGAATGAACAGCTTTAACCTTTTAGCAACATTTCACAAGTTCATTTGAATTTAACCCCCTTGCTGCTGGCACTTAAGAATTTGTTTCATATCTGCTAAATGGTTTCATATCTGTACATCTTGTGTCTCTATTTATAGGGTTGCCATAACCATAATTTGAGCCCCTACAATTCTAATTAATCCTACCCTCGCTGTATCCCAGTGAGATGAGAAAGAAGTGGCATCCTCATTCAGATGGGAAACTGAGGCACAGGATGGCTGATGTGACTTACCTGAGGTCATACAAGATGGCAGAGCTGAGCATTGAACCCAAATCTCTTGAGTCTCAGTGCAGTAGCTAAACCACAAGGTCATCATTAATCTCTTCTCCTTTCTAGTGCCTAGCAATTCACTATTCCCAGGAAAGCCACATGATTATTGAATTCCTTTCTCCATCCAGTAGGAGCTGCTGCAGAAACAGCCCAAGTAGGGACCTCAGGACATTCAGAGACATTCTACAGTTTTGACTGGACTGTCTCTTCCCCCTTTCCTCCCGTTCTCTTTATGCAAGCTTCACTCCATGCCTACCCATCTTACCCTCTTCTCTCCTGCCTTGTCCCTTTCTATGTCTCCTCCATCGTGGCTTTTCTCTCTCTTTAGCTTGTAAAAACAACAAAACAAAAAAACCTGACCCCTGCTGCCCTCACATTGTCCACTCGGCTTGTGTTTGACACCCTTTCCCCCACCATATGTCTGTCTTGTCTATTGAGATTGTAAGCTCTCTTGGCAGAGTCTGCCTGTATTACTCATTGTTTGTAAAGTGCCTAGCACAATGGAGCTCATTCTTGGTGGGCTTTTACACACTATCATAATAAACATGAGTAAATAATAGCTATTTGTGGGCTTTTAAGTCTTTGGTGCTGCTTTGAAGTTATTCTGAGGAAAGGCTAATGAACTGGAGTATCACTGCATTTTTTATTGTAACCAAAATTGCACTTCTCCTCTTTTGTTCCAAAGGGATATTAAAGCTGGAAATATTCTCCTAACAGAACCAGGTCAGGTGAAACTAGCTGATTTTGGGTCTGCGTCTATAGTCTCTCCTGCCAACTCCTTTGTGGGGACACCTTACTGGTAAGTAGAGCTGGAACACGCTAGTCTTCATAGGCCCCTCTCTCACGTCTGGGCTTCACAAAAAATATCTGGCTTTAAAAACCTCTAACCAGTGACTTTAACTGAGCAGACTTTTAAAACCTCCACATCCAGCTGTACAACCCACTTTCCTCCTCAGTGCCCCTGAGAAAAAGTGAATTTTGCAACACAGTTTGGTATGGCAACTGTCAACTTTTCAACTAACATAGTGCCAAGAGTCTAACAAAATTAATTTTTGCCCTAGGCGATGAACAAACTCTGTGGTAAGTGGGACAGGTGCCCTGCCAGTCTGACTGTGCAGCAGGGAAAGGCATACAAATGATTTAGAACTCTATTTTGAAGAAACTCATTGGACGTTCATTTGAGTTGATTAATGTTCCTAACCCAGTGGCCCAGCACAGCTTCCCACTCCATTTATTTCATGGCAGATGCTCTAGGCACTGATGCCAGAGATCACCTATCGCCCACCTGTAAGCAAGTACATGGGGCGAGAAGCCTACTTCCTCTCTGCAGTAGCAAGTTTTGAGGTTGAACCTTTTCCAAGCTAGGTCCCCTGTTTTTTCACCCCTTCCTTTATTCTGGATCACCGTATTTCCCCACTCTGTTCCAGATTCCCCTGTTCCTTTCATAGCCACACTCAGGCTGCACATGTCTGCTGGAAAGTGCTCCTGGTGTGCCAGTGGAAAAACCCACCATCTCTTGGGAGACTTAAAGTGGCGCCGTTAGGACACTTCAGCCCCTGCTAGCTGACTCCAGGGACAATGCCTTTGAGATTGGTGTGGGTCTCACATGTGCCAGCATGTTGCACTAACAGCAAGATGATCCAGGTTGGCTGCTTGTTTTTCTTCCTCTTAAAAATGGCTCTTGGAGGAGCTGCTAATACAGATAAGCATTGTTTTTTTCAGTATGGCTTTCCTCAGCCCTGTGTTGATTCTTTCAGTTCTGGGGCTGCTGCGCTACTGAAGATAAGGAAGGTCTGTGCTGTAGATTGTTTTTCCTTATAACCTGCATGTTTTGTGCTGTGTTTGGTAGGATGGCCCCTGAGGTGATCTTGGCTATGGACGAAGGACAGTATGATGGGAAGGTAGACATTTGGTCTCTTGGGATCACGTGCATTGAGTTAGGTGAGTAAATACATTGTTCTACTCCATTGCCAAGTACCCATCAGGCTGAATTTGTGACTTATTCTGATGTCCTAAAAGACCGGAAGATTCTTCTCCCTCTTAAATAAAAAGACCCTGACTCACTTAGAAAACCCTGCAGGTAAATAAATGCTTGACTTAAAACACTTCATCTGCTCTGATAGAACAAGACTTAACCATCACCATTCCTGTGTTTTTTACTAGCGTTATGCGCTCAAGAAATAACTCTGAGCACAGAAGAGCTTGTTTAGCCTTTTGTTAATGTTTTAGCCTGAGCTAGGTTTTGGCTGTTCCTCCATTGCTGGCAGATGAAGATGCACTGAAGCTACTGTGGCTGATACAATATTGAGATTCCTCTGAATAAAAGGGGAGCCCTTAAGAAACCATCCCAAACCTACATTTGGTTCCTCTAATTGGCACTTAGTGTAGGAACAGAAAAGGAGCATTTACATCCCTATGAGACAGTTTACGCATCCAGCTGTAGGATTAGGGTGTCTTCATTAGCTGCTAGGTTTGGAAATTGAGCTTCCTCCTGGATGACTATGGGTTTTAATGATCAGAGGTTCTGCAGTTCTGTTTGAATGATCCCGTTCCCCGAGTTTACTGTTTAGTTCCAGCAGAAACACATGGATGAGCCCAGAGTAGATTGGTTGCAGTCATCACAGGGGGAGCTACTCCTGACGCTGGCATATTCTTACTCTGAAACCAATGCTGTGTGTTGCTGAATGTCTCCACAAGGCTCTGTGCACTCTCAGCTCCTGTTCATTTCCGTAAGAGTTGAGGTACTGTCCAATACCTGAGACTGAGCTCTTTAGTAGCAAGTTCTTGATGAACCAAATTCAGTGCTGGTGTAAGCAGATGTAACTTTCAATTGTCCTCCTGTACCAGTGTGAATTTGGTCTACTGCCAACAGCTAACAATAAAGATTTCAACCTGCTTTTTTGAAACCACCTATTGGTATGTAAAGTTGATAAACTCATGAAACCTCAGATCTAAAAATAAATGCCTTAAACCCTGTCAAACTGTTGGAGTTGCTATATAAATAGTTCTAAAGTCCTCACTCAGCTGTCCCTTCTAAGGCTGTATCTCACCAAACACTCTGTTTCGGTCCATGTGGTTTCTCAGTACTGCAGTATCATCCTAGGATGACTCTACTAGACCTGCAGAAGAATAACCACAATCTATGCACAGGAAAGAACCTGAATATCATATTCTCGAGCAAGCAGTGTGAGTGGGTGCATAATTCAGCCTCAACCATCCAAGTTCTCCTCCTGGTTCTCTGTGCACCGAGTCTGTTAAGCTCCAGCAATGGGGTCTGATAAGAGATTTTCTAGACTGCAGCTGGAAAGCAAGCCTCCTGACCTGGGTGGACAGACTTGCGCTAGTGGGGCTTGAGCGGTGTGGCTCAGGTAGCAGCTCAGTTCAAACCTACCCCACTGGGTCTGAGCTTGGGTGGCTATCGCTGTACCCGCAGTGCACACGCTGTTTCTAGTGTGCCAGCCCCCCTAGTGCATGTCTGTCTCTCTGGGCTCTGGAGCCTGCTCTTAGCTGCAGTGCTGACATAATCACAGAGAACGATCACTCCTGGAGATGTCAGGAGATGGCGGTGCTGACTCTGCATTGTACACCTGTCCCTGCATAGAGCCATTGTGGAAAGGCACCTTCTGAGTATTGGAAAACACATGACTATCATCTTTAAATTGCTACGTTTAAATCTTTAAAGACACCCATGCCCAACAGCCTCTGGGTGCCTCAACTAAAGGAAACTAAAAAATCATGTACAATATTTGATAGCTCTCATTTCTTCCTACTTCCCTTTTCTCTCCTCTCCCCTAATCCCAGCCACCACCTAACCATACACTGTATATCCTCCTCCATTCTTCATTATGCCTCCTTTGGTACTGCCTCTCATGGCAAGCGTCACTGCTCGTTTCATTTAAATCCCTGCTTAAAACCAGATTCCCCCTGAGATCTTTTCAGTGTTCATTCACAGAAGCCATTTTAAAAATGCCCCCACTCACATTGAGGTGGGATTATTTTTTACCACTCTCAACTTGGTCATCTAGTGATCGTGTGTCTGAACTGCACTGTCTGTACAGTTGAATTGTGTGTCTGGAGGACTGGGGCCACATCTTCTGTGCTCTGTAGAGAGACAAGCACATTCACAGCCCTCGATGGAGAACAATAGGAAGTGGATACGATGCCGAAGTGGGAACCAGCTTTGAGAGGCAGGGAAACAAAGTTTAAAAAAGGAAACCAAGCCTCGAGTTTAGATGTGAAGGGGTCACCGATGTGCTTTCACATCTGGCGGTGGGCGGGAAGAGCTCCATGGTGAGGGGCCCTTGAAGGTGCTCCCGCGCGCAGAGCTCTTAAGGGTGCCCTGGCAGGTAGTCAGCAATTCTCTGCTGCCTGCCGGCCTGGACTCAGTGGAGGGTAAAGCAGCAAGGCGTCTTGCAAGTACTCAGGGCCGCTATTATTTATAACAGTTGTGAGACCCTGAATCGCTCTTGCTGAGTTACTAGCCCCCAGTACTGGTGGCGAGGGTGGGTCACTATTTCCTGGCTGATGCCCTTGAGCAGTCATGCCGGGAGCCCCAGTTTGTCTCTTCTAGTGTACAGACATCAACACCAAACTTCTGAGCAGCCTCTCACCTCGTCATCTAGAGTACGGGCAACTGTTGCAGTACGGTAGTAAGGGCCTATTTCTTTGAAAATTGTACACCCACGCCCTTCTGTATGCAAAGGCTGGTTTGTATGGATGGAAGACCTAGCATGCTGTGTGCACTAATTCATGGACAACGTGGCTAAATGTGAGAATATGTGGGATAAATTCCTGACTGCACTGGAAAATCTTCAGAGAAGGAAGCATAACATATTGCACTAACCTAAATGCTGCCCCAGCTAGCAACAAAAACTCCAACGTTGCAGGAAATGGCACATGAGCAAACCCCCAAAATAAAAATTCTCCTGTGCTCTTAATGGGAGATAATGCCCTAGGAGATAATGTCCCTTGTTTCCTCTCTCTGTCCCCCACCATTATGCCACAACATCTTTGTTCTGTCATCTCCGGGTTTGGGTCCCACTATCCTCATCAGGGACCCCTCGTGTTTCCTTCAGCGTCAGCACCAGCGGGTAAAACACATGTTCTCTCCCCATATACAGTGACAATTACCACAGTAATTCTTGGCACAGAGCCAGTCGAGTAAGTCAGGGTTCTAAGAAAAATGTGAAACAAACAGTAAAACCCTTCAACTTGACAGCTGTTAAGTGTAGTTAAACATTCAGACAAAACCCTGTTATGATGGGAACTTCTATATTTTGAGAGCTGGATTTTGAGAAGGCTTTAATAAAGAGGGTACTATATCAGGTAGTCAGTCTTTCAATGAGAATAGGACAAAAAACACCCAAAAGGAATTAATGGCGACTGTTTGGCTAATTAGCGCTAGCACGTGTTGCTGAGAGAGCTGCTGTATAGCATGGCTGTGCACATTTGAAAATTTGAAAATTAACTTTGCATTTGTTCAGTAGATAATTTTCAAGGAAAAAATAATTCATGTCAAACCTGTGTTCGTAGCAATCTATCAGAAGTGACCTCTGCTGTAAGGGCAAGCTCTCTGAAAATGGTACTTCTGGTAAACATCCAGCTGGCAGCAGTACCGGGCACTGGCAAAGAGGACAAGGAATGGGGAGAAATGTTATGTCTGACAGGAAGGGGGTAGTTCCATCTCTCATGCTGTGTGATGGTTGGCAAATATTAGTCTTGCATTGCAGCTGCTAGATCTAGGCTCACCTTGATGCAGTTTGTATTTTAGAATTTAAGAATGGACAATCAGAGCTCTGGGTTCTCTTCAGTCCTGCATTGTGGGTTTGAACAAGTCATTTAACCTCCATGTGATTCAGTTTCCCTCCCTGTAAAATGGGTATTATAATAGACCCACATAGGCATTGAGGCTTAGTTAATATTTGAACTTCCATGGAGCTTTTCATTCAATGATCCCAAAACCCTTTTTATGAAATATTTCTTGTTGCTAATCCATTTACAAATGATCAGTTTTCTTATTCAGATACCAGGGCCTAGCTTTCAAGTGTTTGTCTTGACCCAGAATAGTGGGGACCTAATTTCTAGCATAGACAAAATTAGTTGCACAGTATTCTGTGGGGGAAAAAAATTGAGTTGTATGCGCATTGCATGTCAGGGACAAGCAGCTGCTCGGCTCTGACCTGACATGAACTTCAAAATCCTGCTGCACTGAGTGATGGCAAGTCTGACCTTGGACTAGGGTAAAAACTAGCCTCCTGCCTCTGTTTGTGTGTAAAATCCACTGACTGGCAATAGTGCCCTGTTCTGGGGAAAGCACAGACAGACAGTAGTTGAGTGCCCTTTCACAAGTGCACTGCCAGGGGTAACAGGCTCTGGGGAGCTGAGGAGGAATTCAGCAAAGCAGCAGATAGGCAAGCAAGTTGTCTTCCTTCTGGCTGCAGTTACAAGGACACCAAAGTGGAAGGCTTCTGGTTCTTTTCCCTGCAGATGTACTGTCACTCAGAGCACCCAGCATTTTTAGGTGCCGGTTCTCAGCTTTTCTGGGACAGATGGTTACACGTTCCACTTGCACAGATAGTTTTTTCTTGTCCTTTATTTACTGTAGCAGGCCAGACTTGGGAAGATGTCACTAGGGTAAAAGTTATCAGAAACCTTTTTACAGGTAAAACCCACCGGGTTGCACTAGATTTCTTGGGAGCTGTCCCAGCCAGCATTCAGATGACCAACAGTTTTCCCTAAAGGGCTGTCCTGAACTAACCTAGGAGATTAAAATAATTGGTTTATGTGGCATGACGACAGTAATGAGCTATTGATTTAGCAGCAACACCTTACTTGAACTTCCTTGTCTTTCTCCCTTTCCTTCCCTGCTTCATCGCTCCTCTCTCTTGTCTTTCCAGCTGAGCGGAAGCCTCCCCTTTTCAACATGAATGCAATGAGTGCCTTATATCACATAGCCCAGAATGACTCCCCTACGTTACAGTCAAATGAATGGTAAGAATGCTACTCGCAGTTCTGCTTTTGGCTTTTTGTTTTTGTTTTCCTGAAAACCCTTGGCCTCTCCAGCACCCTTCACATGGTTAAATATCTGACAAGGAACGTGCTTGTTCCTGGGTAGCGATTGACTATCAGCTGTCCAGTTCTATGTCTGCTCCTGTACAAATATTCTCCAGTAGGTAGGCTTAGCTTTGATTTGCTGTCACTTCGGCTGTCCTGCACTCAGATGTGTGCAGGTACTAATTACATGCCTGTAGATAATGTAGGAAGTAAAATGTTTGTGTATGTGTTAAGCCAACCTAAGTCCGTATCAACAGAATTTTAAGGGGTGAAAGGTGCTGAAGGAGTAGCTGCTCGTGTGACTGCAGCAAAAGTGGTGAGGAAGGAAAGCTGCAGATAGGTGGATTCAGTTTGCTTTTCAGGGAGTCACTTTTAGGAGCTTTCTGAAATATATTCAGTGCTCCATGGCTGCAGAATTCTGAGCCGGCTGCAGACTTGTGTTCCAGAATCCAAGCTTTGATTTTAAATAACGTCTTGCCCTTTTTTGGTTGCAAAGGAAACTTTCCAAAAGTGAAATATAACTGAGGCAATGATGGTTGCCTCAATCTGCAGACAGCCTAAACAATATCGCAGAGAGGGGTATGAACCTGCCCCAATTATCACTGTAGGTTAACTCTGAAAACTAATGATATCCATTCAAATAGTCATGTCGGCCATTTCGTAATAGAAACATTCAGCTAATGTACTTATCCCATGATCCCAATCAGCCTTGCACACCTTTCTAGGTGCCAAAACCTTGATGATCTACACGCACACCCAAACCTCTAGCTTCCATCGTGACAATGTTTATTATGCAGTCACTGTGCTTCGTGGTCAGCCCATGGAAAATTACAAATCTGGGGACAGAATAAAATAAATTTAAATGTAATAATGCAGGAGTGTTCATTGTCATAATTCACTAGAACCTATGTGAAGCTGCCACAGACTTTCCCACATGCTGCTCTGGAGCACCAGAGAATCCAAAGGCCTGGTTATTGAAATTGAGGGGAAGATTGCTGCAGAATACCAGCAGCTCTGAATACGGCATATGAATTGATATCTCTCTTAGTGATTGGCTTTTCTACTGTCATTTGCGTCCTCACGTTGACATAAAAAATGAAGATAGAGACTAAGAACATAAGTGTGGTCTGTACAGAAATATTATTCTCGTTGAAATGAGTTAATGTAGGAGTTTTACTGGCAGGGAGGGAACAGTACACTCAAGGAGATTATTTTTCTTTTCCTGGACATGGGGAGGCAAGGAATCTTTCATGATACCAGTCTTAGTTGAGCAAGGCACTTAAGCATTGCTTAAGTCCCATTAAAGTAAGCGTGTGCTTAAATGTTCTCCTGAATTAGCGCTACAGTTGGTGCATTCTGAGTGGTGATTGATAAAATGGATATCTGTATCATTGAGTTATTAAAAGGAAAGCATTTTTCTCATGGAAGATGCATCTGTTAGTGCAAACTTCATCTTCACTAGAGTAAAAAGACTTGAACTCCAGTACAGAACATCTCACTGTCCAACACACCCTGTGATTTCCCCCCTCACTGTGAGTGCCCATGTCTGCTCAATTGATGAGTCTCTCCCTGCATTGAGGAACCAAGGGAATTAACCTGGTACACTTGGAACTTGGAAACTATCCACTTTGTCATGTGTCCCAGAACAAAGAAATACAGATTTTTCTCTTACTGGTACAGATAAATTTTGAAAGTCACCAGTGTGCTTTCTGGACCTTGAATTGATTTCCTGTTTCAAATCTCTCTCTATATACAGGACAGACTCCTTTAGGGGATTTGTTGATTACTGCTTGCAGAAAATACCTCAGGAACGGCCATCGTCAGCAGATCTGTTGCGGGTAACTTTTCACATTTCTATTTCAGAGTTTGGTGGGAGGTGGATGAATGTTACCAGTGTTGGTGGTACAGCACGTCGCTTGTTTGAATGTGTAGTGCCAGAGTGGAGTGGGCCATTTTCTAGTGTATCCAGAGACAGTAGCTAGGTTTAGGCTCTGCAAGGTCAGGACTACTTGCACCCTGTGGATTGGTTTTCCTCATGAATTCTCCCTTTTTATTGTGACTATGTAGTTCCATTTAGAAATGTAATTTTAACTTCTGTTCTGTTTAACAACCTCCCTCCATGTAGCTCACACAATAAAGGGTGGGGGAAATACACAAAGACTTTGGTCTCTTTTTAAAACACCTTTGCAAAATTATCATGACAATTTTCCAGTCTGGGCACCGAGCCTATTTGCATTTTAATGATAATGAAAAATTGGTGACATTTTACTTGTCTTTTCCAAAAATTAAATCTCACTTTGGGCCAGTGGCATTTTGCAAGGCAGCCTTACAATTCTCTGTGACAACAAATGAATGAATTCATGGTCCCCTACCTCTTGCCACCAGACTGTTGCTAATATGAAATACTACCTGGGAATGCCAAATGTCTTGTGGAATAAGATGGCATTTCAGACAACTGTGGTTAACCTGGGCTGAAACTCACCTTTGTGCACTAAAGTGTTGTGGAGGGGCCTTGCACTGGGATGACTTTCATCCTTTATGCACAACCTTCGTTGCCTCTATTGTCGATGCATCTTTCTAAAGTGTCACATTTAGCATCCTTTCATGTAAAGGGGTTCATTTAAAATCCACCCTGTTACAGGCAAAATAGATGGTTTGGAGAATCACCTTTGATATCTGGCTGCATTGTTCCTTTATAAAACTGCCACTTACCAGTGTGATGTTTAAAAGCCTGGTGGCCTTGTTTGTTTGAATGGCTAGAGGGCACTTGATATTCTGTGTTCAAACTTCATTCTGTTTCTGTTTAAATGCATCTGTTGTAACAGGATGCTCTGAGGTTCAAGCCATTGGAGAGGACTAAGGGTAAGCTGCATGGTAAAAGGGTTAATGTTGTGAGGAACTAATTTGGGAGCAGTCGCAGGACTCCTGCCCCTTTGTACCCCAGTGGGCTTTGCAGAGAATGTGTTTGAGTTCTGAAAGGAAGTTGCAACTCTCATGAGGCAATGTTTTGTGTAATAGCCTCCCTAGCTGAAAGAAGGGCCTGTCAGCAGCAAATGGATCAAGGATTTAATCATGATTTCTTCAGCAGTGCTGCACGTACTTGAGCTACAAGCATAGAAAAGGACAAACCAGCTCCAGCATTAGTTAGGTTGCACAGGTTGCAGGCACCCCATGCTAAATTATCCAATGGGTAGTTTTTGTTGTTTAGACAAGACTTAAGAGTGCATGCTCAAATGTACTTGAATTTCTGCACTCCAGATTTAGTTTAAAACTGCAAACCAGCCTATTGGTCTAGTGTAGAGCAATGGAGGGTGTAGGAAGCAGAGTTGGATCCTGAGTTACAGCTGTGCTTTGTCTCTCGGCTGGAGGCAGGGTGACCTCATGTATGGTCTTAGAAGTAGAGAGGAAAAGAAAGTTGATCAGGAATGGGATATTAGTGTGTACATTCTTTCTCTATTTTCCCCTTATCTCATCAACTGGGGTTGGATCATCGTGCAAGCCCCTGCCATCTTCCTCTGTCCATGGTGGCACTAAGGTCCACCTGCTGACCATCGTATTTCATACAACCCATCCATTGCTTCCTTGACTGTCCTCTGAGTTCCTTCTCTGCCATGCTGTCTTCACTGTCTGTTTCATTCATCCTTTTGCATGTGTCCGAACCAGTGCAGTTGCCCTTCCTGTTTTTGTCAGCCACATCATGGACTTTGACTTCCATCCTAATACTTTCTTTTAGAAATCTGTCTCTATGGCACATACTTGGCTCACCAAAGTACTGAAACTGGTCTGTCTGGTTTAGTCTCACTCCATTAATCTCTGTCCAATTCCCTGGGGCACCTCTAGCGATCCGCATGAACTCAGTCTCAGTCATGCTCATTTTCATCCCATGCCAGCTTAGCTAGTTATACCACTGGCTTACTGTTTCCTCTGCCTTTTCTTCTGAGGGTGCCTCATTGCTGTGTAACCTGCGTAGAGCAGCTTCTCACCTTTTTCCATTGGAATCTTCATGCTGATACAGTCCATCAATATGATAAACAGCAGAGGACTTATGGCCAACTGCTGGTGCCGTCAACTTTCATTTCAAACAGACTTGTCCTTACAAAACATGTTTGGATCACTGGTTTAGGTGATGTATGTAGGTCATTCCCATTACTAAATCCTCAGAAGTGCTGTATTGCCTCAGCACTGGTGTGAGCATCCTTCTGTCCTCTTTAGCACATGCCTTTTCTAGGTCTATAAAAGCCCAGAAATGATCCTGTTGGAGCTGTAGCTGCTTCTCTGTCCTTTGCTGATTTACAAACATGACATCTGTGGTTCCTCGTCCTTTCCTAAAGCTGAACTCCTCTTGTTCAAGGAGGTTTTCCACCATTCTCCTAATCCTAGTATCCAGGATATGTTCCAGTAGCTTCATCCCATGTAACAATAGTTTTATCCCTCAATAGTTTCCACGTTCATGGAAGCCTCCCTTCTTCAGAATTGGGACCAGGATAGACTTGCATCAGCCTTCGGGAATTGTCTTGTCGCACCAGCCTTCGGGAATTGTCTTGTCTCTCTGCTTATCCATTTTATGCCTTGCTCATCTGAGACTTTCACCAAGTCTGCTGTCACTTCATCAAGTCTTGATGCCTTACCGTTATTCATTACCTGGACTGTCTCTCTCACCTCGCCCTCGGTTATGTGAGGCTCAGGCTTCACATTAGGATCATATGTTGGTAACTCCACACTAAAGGGATTTGCCTGATTTAAAAGGCTCTCAGAGCATTGTTTCCACCTCTCCTTCACTTGTTCAGGTGTTACTAGTGGTATCCCCTGGTCATCATTTACAATTGGTGTTACAGTACCGTACTCCTTCCCTTGGCATCTCATTTTTTGTAATGCTGTATATTTTTTGCCAGCTAGCTATGGATCGTTTAGAAGCTCCGCATACAGGTCATCTTGGGCCCTCTTTGCAGCCTGCTTGGCAGCTTGCTTTGCTTCTTTGTATTTGTTTTCATTTACATTCTATGGATTCTTTCTTTTTCTTTTATGCTCCATTTTCTTATTTCAGATTGCTAGTTACACTTCATCAGGCCACCGCCATCCCTCTGCTTCCTTGGGTTTTCCCCACCTGTGATGTCTACAAACCTCTTCCACTGCCTCAATCCATGTTCTTTGAGGAGATTCCACTCCCTGTCCACTGATGCCAAATCTGTTTCTGGACATTTGCTGCTTGCACAAACATCTCTTCCGCACTTCCCCCTAGCTGCCCAGACCTTTAATCTTCTTTCTTTTGAGCTCAGTTCCCTCCTTGTCCAGTGCTCTGCCACAGTCTTTGCCACAAGAGGTTTGTGTTCTAGCCAGACAGGAGTGCTGTGTTTCACTTTTCACTCCCTAACTCAACTCCATTGAGATTTCCTCACCAGTATCATATGAATCTGGCTCTTTTTCCCACCACTGATGTATGTATCCAGATGACTCACCCTCTTTTGGAACCAAACGTTGGCTATCATCCATTGTTACTGTATATATCACCTTCCTTAACAAAGACCTTACCTGGAGTCTTTACACAAACTTCTCTGTAAATCATCAGGACCGTTAATTTGCTGATACGCCCCGTTTTACTCCCTCATTCTCCCATGAAGGAAAATATTATCTTTCTGTTGTGGAAGGGGCGGTTTCCCGTTACCCAGTTTTCATGGAGTTGCACAGTAGATTTGTAAGGTTTGTCATCTCCTACTGGCTTTTCCTGTGAGAGAGGTAGGAGATCTAAAAAGTAGTATAAATAGTTGGATTCAGATTTTGAGTGAGCAGCGCACAGTTTCTGGGGAAATTTGCTGTTCTACTTGCAACCTTGTAGCTACCAGTTCTCCGAGATCCACCACTGCATTGCATTCTGCATGATCAGAGGCCTGAGTCATTAATGAAGTTCTGCAAATAGTTACTGATTCATAGAAATTAGGGATGGAAAAGACCTTCTAAGTTTTCCAGTCCATCTCCCAGCCAGAGCATGATTATTCTATATAGTGCATTCTCTAGTGTCTTGTCCAATCTAAACTTAAACCCCAAGCAATGAGTCTTCCACTATTTCCCTAGGAAAACTATTCCATAGCCGGTCAGGAAGATTTTCAGCCTAAATTTTCCTTTTCCCAATTAATCCCAGTATTGCCACCTTAAAGTACACACTCACTTCTTCTGCGGCAATGGTGTTCACACCTTTCAAATGCTTGTAGTGTTCTACAATTTCCCTGATTGTTCTGCTTGCTCTCCTCTTAGCCAAATTACATATGTTTAGCTCCTTTCTCCTAAGTCAGTCCTTCCAGCCCTCCTGATCGTTTTGTTCTTCTCTAAAACCCCTCCATTTTGACATGTTTCTGGTATTGATGTGTCCCTGGCAGAAAGCATTATTCCATGTGTGGTTACTCTTAAGCCATATGAAGGGTTATTTCCTCTCTGTCTTGTAATGGTCAAGCTTCTTTGTATGCTGTCCCAAACTTCATTGGCCTTTTTGGCTACTGTCTTGTTACAGAGTCTTGTCTAATTTCCCATCTACAGCCACCCTTAGGTCTTTTTTATCATTACTGTCTGCCAGATTTATTGCATGTATTATTATTTGTTAAAGTATTAGATTTTCCAGATTGAATCTCCTTTTCTTTTCTATCCATGTTTCTAATCTCGCCATCTCCCTATTCTTTCTCTGTCCAGACTGATGCAAGACTCCTCCCAATTTAGTAAACTTTCGGACTTCTATTAACATATCCTTTTACACCTTTTACTGTATTATTAATGAAGATGTTAAATTACAATTTACATAGCACCAATTCCCACAGCAGCTGATCAGACCCTTACCCTAAACTTGATATCCTGTGATTTACTATTCCCCTTTGTTTATGGTCTTTCACTAGTTTCTATTCCCAACCAAATCAATTAGAATTTGTTCTGGAAATAAGAAAGTTTATTTTCTGTACTCACTTTGCAGCAGTTCACGGCTTCTGATATGAAATTAGAAAAGGGAATACATGCTGAAGGGTGAGTCCCCAGTTTACTGAAGTTACGGATAGGAAGTGATTCATAAATCAGACATTCAACTTCTTAAGTCATCTGGCTACAGCCTACCTGAAAAGTCTAGGAACCTTGTGTAACTCCAGGGGCTCTGTCTTTGGGAAATTCAAGGAGCAGCATTTCTTTAGAAGGTAGCCATGTGTGAAATTTTGTCCGGCCCCTTTTCTATCAGGCTTTTTTTACATATTGCCTTTCTTTAAAATTGATCAGTGGGCCTGCTATTCCTCTGGTTGCAGTGCCTGGCTGCTGGTGAGAATTGCATGGCATGCTGCTGTTCCACACCAGGTAAACAGGACTCAGTTTTTCCTTAAATATTTCCCTAGAAGAATCCCTAGCTCCATAATGTTTTTTGCTTAATTTCCACAGTTGGGTAGATCGCTGCTCTGTGCTTACCTGACAGCCTTTTGATGCTGATTTTTGTTCTAAGGCTACCATTCAGCCTTTGTTTTATGGCTTCTCTTGTTGCTCTTTCAGCTCGGTAAAATGCGTTCTCATGGATGCATCTGAGCCTCTCTTGGTTCGTGAAATGAGAAATCGAAACCATACACTGTACTGTATAGTCAGCTTTGCGCTCTTCTGGCTTTGCTTTAACCATGGACCTTGTAGCATATTTAACTCCTAGGGCTTGGCTTTCCATTAAAATGCTGATAAATCAAGCTCTGTTTTTAATCTCTTCGGAGCTGGGTGTATTTTTCCCCTGCGATCTCAGTATGTGCTGTACAGCACATACCAGTGCTTTCTTCTCTGGTTCCACTTGCAGCGCACGATAATCCTTTGACCAGCTAATAGGTTTATGTTGTTAGTTTCTTGATGATTCATTCATGTGGCTTGGCAGTCCTTCGGCTCTCTAGTAAGAGTGCAAGTTCATTGAAGGATATGATTTCATGGTTACCTTGGGCAGGAGTCTGTGTAAACAATCGGAGCTGAGACCGTCATTCATAGATTGTACATGTTTTTGGTCCTTTTATTGGTTTAATTGGTTTAATTGTTCCCTTCTCCATCGGCCCCAAAGTTTCCCAGATTACAGCATACAATACTTTCATCTTTCAAGGTATTTTTGGGCAGGCCAGGTTATTTTACAGAGGAAGGGATATAGGTTATTTTGTGGTGTTATTTTTCTATGAGGAGTGCATTAAGTGAACGTTGAATTAAATGTTTCTGAGAATGAATGCAGTGTCAGCACAGTATATGGTATGGCCATAGTTAAAGGGACAGGTAAATTAAAAATGTAGTTCAAAAACCAAAACAAACCACCATTTGTGTGTGATTAATATCACCTTAGCTTTTTTTAAACTGGAAAAAATTTAAAATTTAACTTGATTTTCGCCACTTGTTACTTGGATAATGAAGGTTCCAGGAGATGCGGGTTCTGTTCCTGGCTCTGCCACTGACTCTGTCACCTTGGGCAACTCACTGCCCCTCTATGCCTCTATTTCCCTTCCCACCCTTGATCTGTCATGTCTATATTTAGATTGTAAACTCTTTGGAACAGGGATTCTTTTAATATGTTTGTGTGCAGAGCCAAGCACATTGGGGCCATGATCTTGTTTGGGGCTTCTAGATATTACTATAATACAGAGAAGCAATCATAATTTTTAGTTTGCCTAGATTAGGATGACTTCTTACTCTTCTGTTTCATGCATGTACCTTGCAATCTAACTCTGGCCCTGATTCAGTAAGGTATTTTAACTTTAAGCATGCAATTGGTCCCATTTATTGCACTGGGACTACTCATATGAGTTTAAAATAAAGCCTGTGTTTGGGTACTTGGCTGAATGGGTGTATTTGGCATGGATTAATGTTGGCACTTCCAGAATTCAGTAACATGGTTTGAAATGCATTTTTACTATCTTAAAATTTCTCTGCAGTGAGATGAAAATGGCAATTTCATCTCCACCCACAATTAACTGCACGCTGACTTTATTCACTTGCCAATGTTCACGTTATTTAAAAAAAAAAAATTTAAATTGGAGGATCTGCATCTAAAGGATACGTTTGTAAGTGTTCTAAGGAGCAAGCGTATCCTATTTCTCAAAGCCAGGACAATGAAGCAAAGTGAAAAGATAATGCCTGATGCCACTAACGCTCACAACTGGGATAGCGCAAAGCACCATGAAGAACCCTGTTGACTTCCATGGAACTAGTCCCAGTGATAAGCACGGCCCTGGCTTCGGGATCTGCCCCATATTTGTTCTATTTGCAATATAAATCCAAGCAAATCATTTAAAAGAAATTAAGCCAGGTATCCATGACATGTGAAGATGAAGCACTCCTCAGGAGAGACGTCTCATGCACAGAAGAACCAAGAGGATCAGATTAACTTGTGTTTAGGATCTGTAAACAGATTTATGTCAAAGGCTTATATTTTATCTTTTATTGAATTCAAACTGTTGTGCAGTGGAGTTCTGTTAATGAAGTTGCCCATTCATTTCAGTATCAGTGTCATTTACTAGGACTCAAGCTTTGTGGGTCACTTCACAGAGAAGAAAATTGAATAATTTCTACTCTGTGTTGCCTATAAGCAACATAGTCCATTGTAAAGACAATGTGCAGAACATTGGCAAATGAATACCTTACCCAGAATGTTTCATTTAGTCACCATTTGAAATCAAAAGGTTGCCAGCCATGAATACTGTCAATTCAGGAAAGCATACCTATTGGGGGTATGGCGGGTGTTCGGTTATGGGTTTAAGTGCTGCCCTAAATAGAGATGGACACCATGTCTTAAGTGCTTTCCTGAATTGGGATCTATGTAAGGCCCTGATCTTACTCCCATTGACTTACTGAGAACACAATAAAACCCTTAGTCCTGCCATTATTCCTATTTATGAATCAGAAATGTATAGAGGATAAATCTTTGCATGAGGTTTAGGCAGGAAGTCTCCAGTAGCAGGAGTAAGAATTCCTTCCTCCTTGAGCGTCCACTTTTTTATGCACTTTAGTTATTCATTTTTACTTAAACTGTATATAATCTGCAAGTTGGGTCTTGTTTAAATTTGATTATGTTGCTCCTTGAACTACTTAAAGCATGTTGTTAGAGAGAGGAAAGGGGTGTGTGTGTGCGCGTGCGTGCCCATCCGTCCGTCCATCCATCCGTACAGGGAGGAACAGATCAGTTACTGTTCGTATGCTAGTATCACGTACAGGTCCCAGCCAAGGTTCAGGCCCTGTTGTACAAAGCATAGGAGAGATCTGCCCAAAGCACTCATGGTTTAAACAAGACAGACCAAAGGGTGGAAGGGAAAACGGATAGGGAGGGGTGAAGTGACTTGCCCCAGGGTCACCTAGCAGGCCAGTGGCAGAGCTGGGGATAGATTCCAGGTCTCCTGACACGTAGTCTAGTACCCTACCCTCTAGAACCTCCTGCTCTGAGTTGATCTCTGATTTGTGGCAGTCCATTTTTTTTTAAACCTATTTTTCAAGTAGAACAATGACCATATTTCTCCACATCCTTTGCTTGCCTGAGTCCTGCGCCCCTGCTGATTTTATAACAGTTGAATAAAGCATTTCACCGCCTGAACACTACGTCATAGGCTGCCACATGGCCAACTTGCTTATTTATATTGATGTGGCTGATTTACTGTGCATTTGATCGGTGCTAAATGAATTTTGGGAGCTTTGTTGCCTGGCGGTGTTGAGGATGGGGGAAGAACTGTCATTTCAGGTGACTTTTAATGTAATAATTGTCATGACCCATGATATAACACTACGTCTAAGGCCACATATCTTCTCCCCTTTCAAAATCAGCATGACTTTGTTCGCCGAGACCGACCGCCCCGGGTCCTAATCGACCTAATACAAAGGACGAAAGATGCTGTACGCGAGCTGGATAACCTTCAGTACCGGAAAATGAAGAAAATCCTTTTCCAGGAGACGCGGAATGGCCCGCTGACAGAGTCTCTGGAGGAGGAGGAGGTATCATTGTTTGTAATTACATCAACAGTGTCTGGAAATGTGCTGGGTGCTTTCTGGGGCAAGTGGAATGGTGCGGTCGCTGCCCCGAGGAACGCACAGGTTATGGCTGTAGATTGGTCGACTGCTCTGGGGCTCAGCAGAGATGGATGAGTGAAGATGTGGGTGACATCAGCAAGAGAAGGCACTTACTCAGATAAGGTTAGGCATATGTACATGTTGGTGGCTTGAAAGCTTTTCTGGGGCTTTTTTCAAAGGATCAGCTTTATTCTTGAGCTTTGCAGAAGAAACTTATTTTAAGGAGGATTTTGAATGAGAGGACAGTGGCTTCGCAGGGCAGGTTAGAGGGGGAATAGGTGAGGTTTTAGTGTGGAGCAGTGAAACTGGCCTAGCAAACAAAGATTTGGAGAAGGAGGGAAGTAAATTTTCCTAAATCTCCTAAGCTACAGCTGGGTGGCGGCTTTGCTCAGGCATTCTCTTACAGCTTGGCCCCTGAACTTTCTACCTGCAGATAGATTATAGACTTTCACCCCTGATCTCAGGGGCACAAGATTTTTACACCACTAGGTTCAAGAGGAAAAGTCCAAAGTGAGGTCCCAACAGCATTTGCTTACGTGCTCACTTTATAAATGGGTGCCAAGAAAAATCTGTGAAGAATTAAATATATATACATTTAAGTCATTGTCATCCTTACCATGAGGGGACTCTGCCTTTGGACTGCGGTCCTCCCACATCCTGCTCACCTTGGACTGCCAGAGTCTGGATGTGTTGATCTTTCAGGCGCCCTACAAAGCTCATGGATGAGGGTGGTGTGGTGTTATTTTATTGGTGTAATATAAATTGTTATTGAGCTGGATCTAATAATAATTGTATGGGCAGCAGGTTTAATGGGATTTAAGTGGTGGTTGTTTTTAAATCCATGTAAAGGATGCCAAGAGCTTTGTATGGACGCTTGGTGGTGGAAGAGGAAACCAGCTGACCTCACTCAGTAGTGTTATCTCCAAGTGGTTTAGAGAGCATCAATAATGGATTTTGATCATCTGACAAAAAGCGGGTAGCTGCAAAAGAGAGTCTTTTAGGGATTATGAGGTTAAATTGGGACGCCCACAGGGAAGGTAGAGGGGAGCAAAGGGACATGAAAGCCACCCCTTCTTAGTAAGTGGGTTCCATCAAGGCATAGTCTGGCTCAGTGCCTTGAAATGTGTAGTTGTGAAGGCCACAAATGAATGAGCTTTCAGAAATGATGTGCTTTACTGTCAGTGACTGATGGTTGTCTCTCTTCTTTGGTAAATACTAGCAAGCCTGTTTAATGTCACCATTGCAATGTTTTTACAGTTACTGAGACTATAAATTAATTGGCCTATCACAAGCTGAAAATGAAATCAGATAAGCAGAGATGCTTTTTTAAAAGTTCTTTAATGCTAAAAAATGAAAACCACTGTTTGATATACAAAGCCTGATTGAAGGCATAAAATTTAAATCTGGTTCAGTTCAAACCTTCAGCTGTAAACAGCCCACTTAATCAGTGTGCAGTAATTGACACTAACTGTGGTTTAGAGAAGGAAACCAGTGATTTTTCAATTAATAATATTAAAGGGAAATTATTTAATGTCACTTGATATGGGCGCATTTGGATAAACTACTGTCTAATGGCTTGCTGCATGGAAAACCTTTTCCATTGAGCGCATTAATATATTATGTGGCCTTGACTGTATTTATCTTTTTCTTACAGTGCAGCAGGTAGACATGAAGGAGGGAGGGCAAAGTCCAGCATACAGGGGCTAACTTTTTGGGCCTGTGTAGGTCAGCGATGTTATTTTGGGAGGAGGAAGAGTCTTGGGCTTGAAAGGGTGGTTCTGAAGAAACACCTGCCTGTACATCCAGTTGGAGGAGCGCAGTCATGGCTGTCTGCTTTGAAGAAGAATGATCTCAATACTACAGGAGCAGCAGCAGCGCCAGCTGCTGTAGTTAGAGCTGCATAGGGATTTCCGTTCTAACCCTCCGGTGTCTGTCACTTACAAGTTTCCAAAACTTCCAGACTGAAATTTCCAGGCTCTCTGTCTGCCCAGGAACGTTCTCCCCATCCTCTTCTCGTCTCTCCACCCCCAGTGAAAGTCAGAACAAACTCAGTTCAAGGACAGCAAGTCAAGAGGAAGGCCAGCACTTTCCCCGTTGTAATGTTCTAGAGCTTAATGAATTGGCTGGGGTTCGAGTGTTGAAATTTGTCATGGTAATAGCTATCACCAAGGAGTGCCTTGGGCCATTTCAATACCATTTGTTTCTGATTTCACTGAGTTACATTCCTCAGCACACACTGCGCAGAGTTTTCTCACTAACCTTATTAAGTATCTCAGGGAGGCCATGTTGATTGCGCGCGTGTGTGTGGCTAATTTAGCAGTACAGGATAAAAATTAGTGAGAGTGCCCAATGGATGATGCTCTGGTGTCAGTCACTGCTCATCTTGTTAGCAAAAGCTTCCTAGCCACTAAAGCACCCCCCACCCTCCCTGAGAGGGAGAGAAGGGTTCTCTCAAGTAGTTTCTCCTGGGGAGTGGAGATGTATTTCCTATTGTGAACTTCACTAGGTGTATATCCTGTGAATGCCACATCTTGGAGCTTTGACACTTTTTCAGAAGGAATTCCTATCAGAACCTGCCAGGAGAAAGGTCAGGTTGCATGTTTAGGTCCTCAGGTCTGGAAGTGAGAACGTTCAAATTGCATGTGAAGCCTCAACGCTGTCCTTTTGTGCATGTTCATTCTTTACGTACTCAGTTCTGTTTCTCAAATGCTGCAGTATAACATGCTGTTTGTTCTGCAACCTTAGATGCATGTGTGCAACTTCATGTAAAATTGTTCATTCTTGCACACGAATATCACCGCCTGACAAAGGGGATTTCTTCATTTGGTTCTGGATAATAAAAAGCACCCATACACAGACTGAGTGCCCTGCCACTTGCTTACAATTACAAAACTAAATACAAATATCAGCCAGCTACCCTTCCACCAAGCAGCATCTCTCAATATAGATAACAGCCTATTCGTTGGCTAGCAACTTCCCTCTCCCCAGCTCCTTTCAAAGCTCAGCCCAACCAAGATGCACTGAATTATGGCCAATCAAGGCTCTTGTGGCCCAGAGATTGGAGGGAATTCCAGGGCCCTTGTAGGTGCCAGTGGGACCTCCTTTGTTGATAGCCCTTTGGCTTAGATCACTTTATACACGTTCTCTTCTCTGTAAGTCCGTACAGGTCAAGCTGGCACAGTATGATTACTCCACTGGTGCAAGCATACAGGAAAGAAAAAATAGCAGAAAATGCTGCTCTTGTGTATTTAACTGTGTAGAAAAAAGGGTATGTTTGTGGTGTTTGAGAAATAGTTGTGAGGTCATGCGATTAAATGTATTGTGGTGCTTTCACCCAGTGTAGTATAGCTTCTTCTATGGAGCAACTTGTCAGCAGTTTAGTTGTACACAGCCCCCGCATAAGAGTGTAGGATACTCAGTTTATCTTAATAGAAACTACAAGTGTCGTTTAAATCGACAGAATGGAATTTCGGTGTTTGGCCAGGACATCAGGGTTAAAATCCCTACTCCTGTGAATAGTGCCATGGGATCCTTAAAGGATCACATACAGTCAGGACCAAGGGTTTTCCATCTCTGATAAACAGCACCTCAGCTAAGCCTGGCTGGAGCATTGTTTCAACACAGACTCTGAAGGAAGAGTGCCCCTTTCTCAGTTGCTGGCACGACTTACAGCAGCACCTCCATGTTCCCTGGCGGGCTCCCAGTCAAACACTAACAATGTCCAGCCTTGCTTAGTTTGAGGGAGAACCGGCTCGCAGCCTGAGGTGCCCTCACTGCAGAGTATGGAAGAGAAAACGGACTGCCACAGACCGAGAGCGTCCGGTAACCTTAGTGTGATGTCTGCTTTTGCCTTTAGATGATGAACCACAAGGAATTTAGATGCCAGAAAACAGGAGGTAGAGATCCTTTAGCTCTGCAGGCATGTGCAGAGTGGTGGTGGGCACTGCAGAAATATGCATTAGGCAGTTCATCTGCAATGTTTGTAACTCTGCTGCCCCTTGTTTTGTAGGACAGTGAGCATGGCTCAAACCTGAGTCAGAAGATGGACAGTCTGGGCAGCAACCATTCCATCCCAAGTATGTCTGTGAGCACAGGCAGTCAGAGCAGCAGTGTAAACAGCATGCAGGAGGTCATGGATGAGAGCAGCCCTGAACTGGTCATGATGCAGAACGACGAGAGCACAATTAATTCCACTTCCTCTGTTGTACACAAGAAGGTAGGTTCTCTGGTGCTCTCTGCAGCTTCATGCAGCCCCTGCTGTCGCTCAGGTTGGTTCCGGTTACTTAAGGCCCAATGCAGCAATGAGTGGCGAGTTCCCTAGCTATCCTATTGTGAGGGCCGGCGGCTCAGCAGACACCGGTGGAATCGAGCCCTTAGTGTTTGTTTCTCTTCTGGCTTTAGCATTTAAATGATCTTTGAAAATAATGATAAAAAGCTGTTGCTTATAAGTGACTCTGTGATGACACTGGGGATCCCGCCATAGAGCAGGTAGGTTCTCTGCAAGCTTCCTCACCCAGCTGTGCATGTGCGCCTTCATCCTTGCCTGCAACGCCTCCTAGGCTTCCAGTCCTCGTTCTTCTCTGAACAGTTGTGCCTCGTGGTGTATTGTGATTTAAAGTGGCCGCATCTACTAAGGTAACCATTACCAGTCACAGTTTGACCAGTCTGAGTTGTACCTGGATCCTTCCTCTGGACAAGAGGATAGCACACGGGAGCACTGCGGTGAGGTAAGTTTTGAGACAAAATTCCACTCCACACTTCTCTGCTCTTTCATCGTCTCTTGCGCAGATTATCTGTTCTGCTTATTAGAGTGACAGCTTCAGAGGTGAAGTCATCTGGATACTGGCCAGGCTCTAGCCCTGCACTTGCCATTCAGAAGAAACCTTTACGTAACCCTAGTAATGTCCGCAAATGATGGACAGTAAAATGGAGGTGATTGCTGTAACGTTGTTTACAAAGAATTTAAATATATATATTGGTGTTCTGCAACTGAAGAAGCTAAAATACCACGGTACAGTAATACGATAGAAGTGTGAATTTCTCAGTGGTGTGATAACAGCAAAGCCTAGTTTCGACCATTTAAATGCTTATTTTTCTAAACAAGCTTGTCTAAAAAAAACCCTGCAGTTTGTCATTGAAAATTGCAAAGCTTGCGATGTAAGACTTTTCTCATGTGCTCTCTATTATATCTTCAAGCAATAAATTACCAGATATGTATATTTATAAAGGTACTGCTGGTGGAGTAGCATAACTTAGTTACAGCTTAAAAGGTGCTCCCTGATTTATCTTCTCTACAAATATGCTTGAAACCCCACTGTCAGAGTTAGTGCTTTTTAGGGAAACAATGGTGAAGTGTGAAACATGAATTCGCACAATCCCCTTAATGGAGGGAAGACGGTCCAGAGGCTTTATATTGTCACTGATCATATCTGGAACGTTCTCTTGTTCTATATAGGTTTTGGAAATTAAATTTTTATTTTTATTCTTACTATTTATATATCTGAATGTATTGGCCAGATATACAAGATACACTTTGAGGGGGATAATGTGGATGTTTGTTTTCAATAAGGTACAATGATTTTACTGGCTTGTAAATGTCACTACAACTCATGAGAATAAAATGTGCACAGCTCCTATCGGACACAGATTGCATTTATTTGATATAAGTGGAGTAGATCTCCATTTTAAGAATAAACTTTCATTTTGTAGTAATTTTACAATACTTCCCATGTGTAAATACAGGAAGATTGATAGGGTTATGGTTTAGTTCTTCTGGATCTGTATACAGCTGTCAGTGTCTGGTGCTGAATATCTTACATCTCAAGTAATGCCAGTGGAAGTTTGGTGCCTAACTCCCTGAGACACTCTTGCAAATTCCCACCATACCTCATTGTTTATATACAATGTTCATGCATGATGCACTGAAGACAGACATGTATATTACTGATGACACAGCTAGGTCAGATATATTTGTTGGCCAGGAGAATATTCTTGCATAAATTCATTGTTGCACACCGCTTATATGCGTCACTCCCACTGTATGAAATGAACATGTAAGATACCAACTAGCTGGCTTTTTCTTTTCTCAGAGTTTTACAAGAAGGCACTCATTCACATCTGTGATTGAAGGCAAGCTTGCTCACTTGTAGATCACTGAAAAAATAAGTGTGTTCTTAGGCTAATTGTTTGTCCTTTATATATAGTGGTTATCATTAAAAAGTCATCAGTCACCACAGCACATTTTCTGAGAAAATCACTGTTCTTCCCCCTATACTTACAATATGATAGATCTCTGGCAACAGCTGGCAAATGTTAACTTCTTTTGTCTTCCACTGTATTTGCACATATTGGAAAACGCAGAGAATAGGTATGCAGGATAATGAATATCACATCAAAGTTAGAAAAAACATTTGTTTTTATTTTGTATGTATTTACCCCATCTTATTAGTTTGACGATAGCAATTCTCAATGAAGTTAGCTACATTTGTTATAAATGCACATGCCTGCTAATAAAATCTAAATGCAGATTAAAATATAGAAATTAAATTAAAATAGGCTTTTATGCGTCCCTGCATTTACAATCTTTTGAAGATAAACATTTCAGTTTCTTTCTTAGTTTCCGCCTTTGAAAAGTTTGTTGTTGCAAGTTTGAGACTGTTAGTTTAGTGCCCATATTGATCATGTCTCTGTGTAATCTGTGCCCTAAAACATTCCACACCAACTTGTGTTTCTGCTGGCAGTCCAAAAAGTACCATGGGAACAATAGGTTGTTAGTGTCGGTCTGTTGCCTTAGCCACAAACAAGTGATGAGGAGCCCAGGTCCAGTTAGGATGAAGTCTTCATCTTGAGTTTGACTTCTAAAACAAAAGAAGGAAATGATTTAAAATAAGAAGTCTCTGGGCTTGTTCTAGCCACGATCCCATGCATCATCTGGTCTCACTTAACTCAAATGCTTTCATACAGTAGGTTTGACCATTATCAAAATAAACTATGTGCATTTATGATGCTCTGTAAATGATTAATAATACTATTGCAACCTCATGTTATCTGAAAGCTATTAAAACATCACAAGCTGGCAAAATTACATAAAGATGCTAATATTTTAAAGGAATCAGGCTAATAATATTTTAAGCTGATCAGTCTCTTCTTGCACACGTTCCATCAATGCCAATGTGTGCCCTTGTTCTTAAGTTTAGAACGATGCAGTGGTGTCATGAAAACTACAGGTCCCATCATGCAGTTCTTCATGGTCTGAAAGGAACTGTCTGTAGAGGAACTGCAACTGATTGTTCTATGCAAATTAGAGGCAGGCCTTGCATTATTGTGAAGTCCTTGGTCGAGCAAAGTTTGGGTGCCCCTGGCAAAGATTCTAAGCATCGCAGCTGGTAGTAGCTATTTTGAATTCTAAGTGAAGCATGAGAAGCAGGCCAAAACTCTTACAGTGACATGTTCATCTCTATTAGACACCCATAGGTTTTAAAAAATAAAGAAATGGAGCATGCTTTGTGGCCCAAAATAGTGGTGTCTGTATGGTCGACTCTGGAGCCCCCTGGAGTCCTGCCTTCATGGTGCCGTAGATAGGGCCCTGCCAACCCCCCACTTCTTCAGTTCTCTCCTACTGCCCATGACGGTCACTGCAACGTTTGTCGTCTTTTGCTTTGCAAGCAGCTTCCTAGTAGTTGCTTGAACTGATACCTGTAAATAGTCAAATAGTTTGAATTCGTTTGTAGGTAGTTAGTTTAGTTAGTTAGGACCCTGCGAATCAGGATCATCTCCCCTTCCCTGGGGCTGGGGCAAGCCTCGTTCCCCCAGCTTTAAACCATGCATGGCTTGCAAAAAGCCCATGGCCAGGGGCGATCCCTGTACCACTTGTCCAAAGTGTCTTGGGGAGACCCACTGGAGGATTGCTGTAAGATCTGCAGGGGATTCCGCCCTAGGACAAAGGAGAGGAGCCAGGGATTGAAGTTCATCCTAAAAGAGGCTGCTCTCTGACCACACTCAGCACCAAGTCCAGCCGAGCAGACTCCTTGGATGCCAGCTTCAGTGTGAAACGCACCGGTGTCCGTAAGAGAGATGCTGCCAAGGAAGGACTCTGTCTAGAGATCCGGCCCCGTCCTGGATCACCTCACAGATGCGGCACCGCTCGCATTCCCCTGTTCCATGTAAGAAGCAGAGGAAGACATGGGGGGTGATCGCTGACATCCAAACCAGTGGGGCGTAAGGGCTCGAGCAGAGTGCGACCTGCATTCATTGGGCCATGCAAGTGCTGCACCCTTGGCCACAGCACTGTTGACTCTGGCCCTGGGAAGGGGTCTGTTGAGTCTGGTGCCTCTGGAATTCCTGCCCACAGAGACCCACAAAGAGAACCTATAGCTCCCCTCCACACTGGAGACCTTTGAAGTGGCCAGGGAACTGATAGAGAGCACAGCACCGCTGTCCCCTCCCAGGTTCAAGCGTGCTCCAGACACCAGACCACCAGTGCTGAAGAAGCATCTGGTGCCGTCCAGGGGAAAGCCGGCTATGATGCTGCAGTCGCCATCTCCCCGGCACAGCTGTCTGGCACCGACGGGAACCACACCAGGCTGGTCCCTGCGGAGCCAGTTGTCAGGCTCCAACTCTGAAGCAGAGTCCTACTCCTCTAAGCGTCACCGGCATCAGTCAGAGAGGCAGCACCAGAGGATTGAGGCTGGTCGGCCCATCCCCATGCCTTGGCCACCACAGTGGCAAATGTCAGCTCCGTGGACTTTTTTGGACCCCTTGAGTGTTCCATCAGGCTCAAGGGTCACAGTTGGGCAGAGATCACCCACCTCAATCGGAGGAGGATGTGCTACTGCTCGGTACCAAAACCTGCACCAAATACAACACTGTGCCCAGCACCGAGCATGACGTCTATCCTGGCACCAAGTTTGAGGAACTGACGCCACGGGACCGTCTGGGAGCAAAAGGTCAAGAGACTGCCCTGGTTAGAGTGTCATCATCTTCATTCCCAGATGAAGCAAATTGCGGATGACAGCAGAGCTCATCAGGCGCTCTTGAGGAGGGTGGCACAGAATTTGAGGCTCCACATTGAGGTCTCCCAGCAACATAGACGCCATGATAGACATTCGAGTCTCTGCGGGCTCATGCAGAGTAGCACTGCCAATAATAAAGGCCATTCGTGACACAACAAAGTCACTATGGGAGACCCTGCCTCCAATTGCAAATATTTTGTACCCTCCAAGGACAACAAATACCTATATACTCATCCCCCACCAGGGTCACTAGTAGCTGCAGCAGCCAACGAGTGTGAGAGGCACGGTCAGCAAGGCCCTACACACACAAAAAAAAAATTGGACCTCTTCAAGAGAAAAGTGTACTCGACTGGAGAGGCTCCAACTTTATATTGCAAATCAGCAGGTGGCGTTGAGTCTTAGGGGTCTCTGTCAAAGTTCTCGGAGTCTATACCATCAGTCTCCAGGTGGAGTTCACAGTCCTGATAGAGGAAAGCAAGGTGACTGCAAGGGCCTTGCTTTAGGTGGCACTGGGTGTCGTGCATGTCACAGGTCGCACCATGTCGTTGGAGGTAGTGATGCATCAGAGATCATGGATACAAGCCTTGGGCCTCCCACATGAGGTCCAGCAGATGATTCAGGACCTTCCTTTCGACAGCACTGTTCTGTGAGCAGAGACTCGAAACTGAATATAGCCTTAAGGACTCTCGGGCTACTTCAAAGTCCCTAGACCTGCACGCTCCAGTGCTGCAGAGGAGGCTTTTCAAATCTCAACCCGTACCTCAGTTCTACCAATCCCAACACAGATAGGAGTATTAATCATAAAAGGGACAGGAATTACAGGAGGAAACCCACTGACGAGGTAATCCTCCCGTCCCAAACAGAATTTTTGAGGGTGCGCCTGAGGGTGGCGTACCGGTTCAGGACTCTGATCCTTCACCCCTATTCTTTTGGACCAGTTATCCCACTTCTACCATGCAGTGTCCTGTCTAAATATGCCAACTGACGGGACTGGGAGCACTTCCTTGGGAGACTGTTTCCTAATATTTAAACCAGATTGTGGTAAAAATGCTGTTTGCCTTACACCCAGCCAAGTGGGTAACAAAGGTGTGGTGCCTTTTTGAAGTGGCACGTCCCACGCTGTTGTGTTATGCCACCACAATGCAGAGTTGCTGCTGGTGTGCTGCGGCCAACACTGAGTGCTCTGTATGTCTTCATAATAATGTTATTTCTCTGGTGCAACCTTTAGGACAGTGGTTCCCAACCTGTGGCCACGGGGACTTTCAAAGTGGCCTGCTGCTTCCCTCCTGCTGGCTGCAGAAGGAAGCCGCTGTCTAAGGACCCAGGCAGAGCGCATTTCCGTGGGGCTACAAGACCAGTGCAGGCTCCTTGCTTCAGCCCAGAGGACAGGAGATCTGGGCTCCCTCCCCTGGGCTGTAGCAGGGAACAGTGCTCTGCCTGGGTCCCTAGGCACTGGGGTCCCTGCTGGAGCCAGAAGGAGGGGAACATTGATCTCCTGTTCCCCTGGCTGCAGAAGGGAGCCACTGCCTAGGGACCCAGGTGGAGCACACGGGGTTACAGGATGCGTGCGGTTTCCCTGCTGCAGTCGGGGATGGGAGAGCCTCCTCCCTGAACTCCTTCCATCTGGCTGTGGGCAGGGGAGGCGGACTGCTGGCGGAGACAGGTGGCCCTTCAGCGTAGTAAAATTTATATCTGTGGCCCTCCAGCCAAAAATGTTGGGAATCACTGCTTTAGGAGGTCAGATTGTAAATAAATAAATTTATATAACATGTTTGTAGAACAAAGGATCTGAAAGGAGGACATGCATTATTAAGCTCCATACACAAAATCAACTCTACCTCCTTTATCTGTCCCATGTCCACCTGCCTGTTGCAACTTGAGAAACTTTCCAAATCACTAACTGCAAATGAAAACCAAATACCTTGTACAGATGTGATGATGCCGCACTCCGTGATGACTGCATGGCGTCTTGGCTGGACCCAGAGATGAGGATACTTTGGGTGGGCGGCTAGTGTAGGTGGAGTGGATGGGGTAAATAGGGGCCTGTTGCCCTACAGGTTGAGGTTTCTAATTTACCCCTAGAGAATAAAGGAGATACAGTGGGATTGTCCTTCCAGTTGGGGAGGATGAATGGGGACTTTTGGAGACTGGCTCATTCGAGTGGTGAATTCTGGCCTGCGAGTGGCGAGTAAGATGTGGTTATGTAATGGCCTCTTGCCTGCCTGCCTTGAGCAATTCCAAGCGTTGTTATCAGTTTGGAACTTTTGCCAAAAGGACTCTTCTTGAAATGTGACCCTAGCTGCAGGTTGTTGATATATCTGATATGTTGTGCTAAACTGAAGGGTTTCATTGTTTTAGTCCCCTCTCTTCCCCCCGCCCTTTGGATTCTGGGAAATGGAGGTGGTTGTCACAGCCATGGGCTCCATTGTACATTCCCTTTAGGGTGCTAACCATGGTTAGTTCAGTACTTTCCTTTCCTATTTGTATCTAGAAGGCTGGCAGTTCTCTTGGTCTGGTGCATACTGTTGTCCAGGTAGCATCTGTCCTCTTGAACTGCCCGAGGGGAATGTGCTTGCTGTAGCCTCAGTTAAAATATAAAATGTCAGTGACAGTTCTTTTGCAGAGAAAAGCTTGGGAATTAAGCTTCTTGCTGATCAAATGTGATCAGCACTGATGCAGGTTTTCTGTATGCATGAATTTCTCCAATCAAATTTCTCAATTAGCGAAGATTATGGAGATTTTTCTCTAATTTTGTGTTGCCTTGATTCTTTGCACTTAAATGTGTCTGCTTCACGTTGACAGGATTGTATGGGCAACAGTGATTTTATGTACTGAAACATTTAAGGATCAAATGCAAACTGTGGGCCCGATCATGCTCCTATCAAAATCAAAGGCAAAATTCCCATTGACTTCAGTGTAAACAGGCTCAAACCATATATATTTAATGTGCTGAGTTCACCCTTGCTCCTCCCCAGCTATTGCTGGCTTCCGCTCTGCAGATATTTTGAGCATGTGTGCAAGGATTACGTTTTGGAAGTGTTTCCTGGTCCATGCAGCTGTGAATAATGCTCTTTGGAGTGGGTCAGTTTAAAAAAAGAAAACCAGGAAAAAGACCTGATTAAGTTAATTTTCGTTAGTGTGGCAGGAAAGAACTTGATCAGAGTATGTGGTCAGAGCGGCAGGGGGACACACAATGTATTCAGTAATGTGAGAGCTGTGAGCATGGAGATGTTCTTTAGAATGTTGCGCTAGTGTGGTGGGTTAGTTTTTAAAGATTGTTTTTCAGTGAGCAGAGCGGAGAATGGATGGTCTTGTGCCAATAGCACTGGAGATTGGAATTCAGTTCTTCACTCTGCCTGTGACACCTTGGGCAAGTCACTTCACTTCTCAGTGCTTCAGATCCCCTTCTGTAAAATGTACCTTACTCCCTCACAGGTGTGCTGTGCGGGTAGTCATTCATGTATGTAAGATGTTCAGATGCAATGGTGATGGGAGCCATATAAATACCTAGAGAGAGACTGTTTGAACCCAATTACATGCCTTATGCTGTCCAAGTCAACAAAATTTAGATCTGGGATAGACCCAGATCCAGCCCTGCCCAAAGTTTGGAGTGTTTGGATCCAAAGGTCTGGTTTCACCTGTTGCAGAGGTTGGCTTGAGATGTCAAGTTTGTCTCCCAAGAGCTTCGAAAGAATCAAGTGAGGCGGATTAGAACCAGGTTCCAAGTTGGACCCGTATCTGCTGGAAACTAGTAATGTTGCTCAGGCTAATGACAGAAAGGAAGCAATAGAGGAAACTTACAGAAACACATTCTTTGAGCTTGTATCTCTGTCTCTGTAGCTGTTGTCCTCACTACCCAGTGTATGCTTCACTGGCAGAGGGAGAATGGGATCCTTGGCGGTTTATTTGTCTTAACTCCTTTTACCTATTTGGTGCTAGCTGTAACTACAGTAATGTCAACCAATGGTCTTGACAACTATATTGTCTGCATATTTTTTCTGGCCAACCTGATAATTTGTCTTAAAACGTGTTGCCCTGTTAGCTCTCACAAGGTTGGTTGGGAATTATTTTCCCATGTACTGGAGAATTTGCATGTGGCAGAAGCCCCTAACCCTGACTCAGGGATTCCAAGGACCGTCTTTGGGCTTTTGTCTATTTCAGGGTCTCCAGCCATTAAATTTTCCTTTTGTGGATTTACAAATAAACTGCCCCATTCCTCAACTAAGTCAACAAAGGGCTGTTGAAAGCATGTATTTTATTCACATCTTGCAAACTGTTCTCCAGACAGTTAGATTCTGCCCTAAGATGCTGCTGCACATAAGTCAGTGGAAGTTGCACATGAGACGGTGAAGATGCAGTTCTAGTCTTTGAGAATCCATCCCTTAGAGAATCCAAGGGATATCAATCGCCTGCTTATCTCTTATGGGAAAAAATTAAAACTAATGAAACAGTGTCCGAGAGAGGCATCATTTCATGCTGTCTTTTGGATATTTTGGAAAATGTAAAGGAGGATACTTCACTTAGAAAACACTTGTTACAGCAACTTGATTTTTTTCATAGGAATGTTTTAGTATATTGCATTGACCTCCACCATGCTAGTATAATAGATGCTGTCCTACTAAAGACTTACATCTTTTGCACACCTTCACCTGTTCAGCAAGCCCCCAAACAAGGCATTTCTCCGTGCCTTGCTGGATTCTGGAGAATTGCTCTGTTTTAACCAGTGGTGTCCCTTCCCCTCAAGGCTGTGAATTGAGACCTTGATCCTGCCAGCCAAAAAGGAGCCCATCAGTGTAGTGTCTTAATCAGTTGAAGGGTTTAGTGTGAGGTGATGAAAGTCTAGCCTCTGTTTCGCCTCTGGCTATGCACTCTAGTCCCTGGTCTTGCAGGAGCCTAGGTGTGTCATTCCAGTGTGGAGAGCTCCAGAAGGTCTCCATAATATACTTCTAAAAATGTTCCAAACTAGAATTCTAGATTTGTTTAGTGGCTGGCCCATCTGCTTGGAACACTATTGTACATCCCATCAATAATCTCTTTTAGAGAGCCCTTGATTACTTGTGCTAGATAACCCAGAGCACTCCAATCCTACAAAGTTTCATAGATTGATATTTTCCCAGTAGACCCACAGGAACCTAATTAGCTAAAAAATATTCTTGAAATTTAAATATTTAATCATGATATTTGAGTAAAGATTGGGATCTAAGATTTAGCTTCGTTCAGGCATGTATATACATTTTAGACCTTCCTCTCATGCGCACACACAGCTGAAAGCTAAAATTCAGACTAGTTTAAGAACATCAGAACAGCCATACTTGGTCAGAGCAATGGTCCATCTAGCCCCGTATCCAGTCTTCTGACAGTGGCCAATGCCAGGTGCTTCAGAGGGAATGAACAGAACAGATCATCATCAAGTGATCTACCCCGTCAGACATTCCCAGCTTCTGCCAAACAGAGGCTCGGGACACTTCAGAGCATGGTTTTGCATCCCTATCATTCCTGGCTAACAACCATTGATGGACCTCCATGAATTTACCTAGTTCTTTTTTGAACCATGTTATGGTCTTGGCCTTCACAGCATCCTCTGGGAGGGAGTTTCACAGGTTGACTGTGCGTTGTGTGAAGAAATACTTCTTTTTGTTCGTTTTAAACCTGCTGCCTATTAATTTCATTTGGCGACCCCTAGTTCTTATTATGAGAGGGAGTAAAATAACACTTCCTTATTTACTTTCTCCACACGAGTTGTCATTTTAGAGACTTCTATCCTATCCCCCTTCATTGTCTTTTTTCCAAGCTGAAAAGTCCCAGTTCCTCTCTCACCTTACAGAGTGTTTGCCTCTGTTAAAAGTAATAGTAACCCCATAAAATGCCCAGCATCAGAATGACACAAATGTGAAATAAAACAAAATTATTCTAACTACAGTCCACAAACTTTCTCTTTCTGGAAGAGACTTCCCTTTCATAACCACTTTCTCACCCTGCCCACTCTACAATTTGTAAATCTTCCATGTCCCCGCCTGATTTAGGGGTGCAGGTTGTTTAGGATCTTCTCTCTTGCCTGAAGTGAGGCTGTTAAAATACAGGGCCCATTGTAAATTCTGTTTTGTGACAGCCTGGCCATTCCTTTCACCCTTGCCAAAGCTCAAATAGGAGATGTAGTGTAGAGTGCAAAATACCAAAATGAGGGACACAAGAAAAATTATTGGCTTAAGGCACTTAAAATGATGTACGGTTCACTTCTGGATATAAACATTTCTTAGTGCCCTTACTTTTCTGCTGCATATTGTTCCCAGTATAGCAAGTGTGCACAAATTTGTCTAAAATGGAGCTACACATGGGTATTAAATGAAGTCTGATTGAAAGATGTGCTCCTAGGAGGTGAAGAAGCATGCCAAGACGCACCTTGTCTACTCTAGAATTTTTTCATACAATTTCCTACTCGGAGTACTCAGCAATGGGAATGCTAGAGTAGATCAGCCAGGAGGTGTGGTTTCTTACCTTGCTCAGAGCTGGTCTGGAGGACAGGATGACTACAGTGTCAGTGGCCATCTGCACTATTGCCATCGTCATGGGTTGAGAAATATTGACTCAGGCCTCAGAAAATCAGATTTTTGTTAAAAATAGTTTGTGAATCCTTTTTTTATTTTTATTTTAGCTTTGTGTTACGAGGACCTTTATGATTCAGATTTCAGCCTTTCCTCCATAGTCACAAAGGCCAGAAACTCTTTTTCTTTTTAAATGAAAACAGAGATTCTGACATCAGGAGCTGGGGCTTTTACAAAAACACCGGCACCTGTAACTCTGCCTGCTCCACAACTTCCACCCTTGCTAGTCCATTGAATCTGCACTGGTGAGAGCAGCAGTGGGAAATCTGAGGCAAGAATCCCAGGGTATACTGTGCATGGCTAGGCTGACCTAGGAACACAGCTTGCAAATATTTTTTCCTTTTTGAAGTCATTTATAGCCATTTCTCTTAACAGGTCAGCAGTGATGGACTTTCGCAGGCCTATCTAGACAAGGGATGTATTCTGATTGACCAAAGAATACTGCTTTTTATTACCACACTTAAATGCATTGTATTCCAGCTGCAAAATCACTAAATTCTTAAGCCTCTGACAGTAGAGAGTGAGAGAATTCAGAGAAGACCATCTGTGGTAAACCTGTGAGCTGTCTCTTTAAATAGGGGGGGGGGAAACCCTTTGCAAGGCTGTGGAGAGAAAGTGCTAGAACTGTGCACGATCATGACTGGAAAGCAGGATCCCTGAGTGGTCACTGAGTCTTCCCAGCACAAGATAGGGAAGCTGGTCTCTTCAAGCCTGCATTGTTTTTAGGCAGAATGATCCTTCTTCAGAACAGATAGCAAACAAAAAGATCACATTAAGGAGAAAGCAGATCTTGCAAGGGAATGAGGCAAAATCTTGCTCTTGTGTTAAAAGGGAACAGCATCCTCCTTGCTAGACATGGAAATCACATTTTTAAAGGGATTATTCGGTTGCAGCGCTTTAAGCAAACCTTTCTGAAGAGCCTGATTGTTCTGCATTGCTTTGTGCTTCTGATTCTTTTTTTTGCACATATGTAATTCTGGAGGTTAAAAAAAAAAATTCTGCCAGGGATTCAGGAGGCATCCCACTAGCGATCAGCTGACATTCTTAACTGAAGGCTGCAATGTGTTGCTTATTCATTTTGTACTGTGGGAGCTGCAGGGGCTAGCAGAGAGCTAAACTATGCCTTTCAAACAGCAGTGCTTGTGCAGAAAGAGGGGTGAGAAAGAGGCAGCCGGAGAGGAAAGAGCACAGCTGGACTTTCTCCTTGTTTTTATCCATTTCTGCAGGATCATGTATTTATAAGGGATGAGGTGGGCCACAGGGATCGCAGGCCTGAGCTGCGGCCTACCCAGTCAGTCCAGAATCAGGCCCTGCACTACCGGAACCGAGAGCGCTTTGCCACAATCAAATCAGCATCTTTGGTAAGCAAACACCCCACCCTACCCTTCTTCCTCTCTGTCTCTTGGGCTGGGAAGGGGGTTAACAATTTTTTTCTTGCCCATATTTTGTTGTTGTTGGCATAGCAACTAGATATTGCACAGAAAGGCTGTGTGTGTAAAAGAAAGATGTAAAAAAAAATCTATACTAGGTGTGTTTCCATCCTATGTAAAATCAAACACATTTATGAATGAAGTTGATTTCCTCTCCTATTTTTCTATATTGCATCTCTCTCGTAGGGTTGATTGCTGGTACGAGAATAATCTGTTTGCATGCATTTATATCTATTTGCATGTGTATAGGTAATATATTTTGTTTTAAAAAAAATCAGTGCTGATGTATCTGATCATTTAAAAAATGAGACCATTACCTCTCAGGGATGAATTGCTGGCTATATATGGCTCATTGATTTATTTATTTCAAGCAACTGTATTTACAGCATTTTTCCCCATTCAAACCCATGAAACATTGTCTGGCTCCAGTAAATGAGGGTTTACCGCAGGCTGTGGGCTTACAAAGGGAGGAGGAGGAGGGGTTGGTAGGATCAGCCAGCATTTGTACTATTGCAAATGTGATGGGTGTAGATGGCTTTGTAGTAGCAAAAGGGGTGTGTGCCGGAAGAGTTAGTTTTCTTGCCTCCTCCATCTCTCTCTCTCTGTCATACACACAGCCTGAAAGAAAGAGCAGCCTTCCGAGGTGAGAGAGATGTGGTAAGCAAGAACCAGGGTCTTCCTAAACTAAAAATAATTGAAATATTAAATATTTCAGCCAAATAGATATTAGAGGTCACATGGGCAGGGAGATTTACAAAGTATCCAGTGTCTGGCAGTTGGATTTGCTGCCTATTATGACATCATTCTAGGCCAACCCAGAAATTACAATGGGTAACCCTCCCCTCTTTTTGTTTTAGTTTGTATAAATCCCCCCTCCCCATCACCACCATTTGCTGCTTCCCCTCCATACTCCTAGCTTTTTGACATACACAAGAGGGGAGGGTGAGAGTCTTAGATTAAAGCCTGTGCAGCAGGGATATTAATATTGTTTGTGCTACTGAAACCTAAAATGAAGGAGTGCAATTCCCACTAGGACTATTCCAGTTGTTGGCCTGCATCTAGGGCAGTGAGTTTCTTTTCCCAGGTGTAACACACCGTCTGATTGCTCCCCCTCAAATTCAAGGGTGTGCATTAGAGGTCTTCATGCCAGCGTTCCTGATACAGCAGAGACCTCAAATATCCTAGATCCCTTCTCTGATATTCCCATGTTGGGAACTGTCTGCTTTTTGTGTACTGTACAGTGCCAAGCAATAGTCTGCACTGAATAAGTGGGATAGCCTCTTTCCAGTCAGGTTGGAGTGAGGGGGGAAATGATAAAACTATTCAACATGTCATGCTCCAAACAAACGAACAAAAAAAAATACACACACACACACAGAGGCATCTTGCTGGCTGGTATCTTTTACCCACTGTGGACAGCTCCTCACTACCTTACCCCTAACCCCAGAGGGCATAATTCCTGTTCTCCTACACCTTGTAATTCTCCAGGGATTCTATTCTTGTGCTTCAGTTATCAAAAGTGACCCCCTAGGGCTGGAGGAGCTTTGAGGGCCTCTGCCCGTTGGTACTGCCTGCTCATGTGAAGATGAAATGCATTGTCCATACAGTTCCCTGAATGCCTCTGCTCAGGGCAGCTGACATCCCAAGGTCACTCCTAAACCCCACTTCATAGCAGCTTCCTCTGGGGCTTATATTATTTCCATTGGGTCGCCAGGACACTTGGATTTGCTGAAGCTTCACTGCCTATCTGACCAAATCACCATGCAGTTAAAGGGGTTGCTGAATGCGGATGAAGTGAGGCTGAGATGGGAACTCTTCTCTTTCCCTGTCATTTCCATGGGGCACGTTCCTGAGGCGAAGCATGTTGGGGTCCTGCTGGGCTCGTTTGAAGTTTACACCAGTGCAATGGTGCATGTGCGCCATGGTGACTTCCGGCCAGAAGTGAACAGGAGGCGGATGATGAGTATATCCACCGGTTAAATCTACTCAGTATATCAACCGCATTACCCTCTTCTTGGCTGAAGCATGGGATTTCCCTTTTATCCATCCTTCTGCTTCCAGTGTCTGTATCTGTGAACACCTCCCTGTCCTTTCTGATGCCAGGAACGAAATGGAACCTCATTTGGAGGTTTTGGTGTTTCTCCCTTATCCCAAAAGAAAAGATTAAAATTGTTTCCCCATAAAAACTCTTCAGGATTAGAGGACATGTAGGGTATTATCATCTTGTCTATATGTTTTATTTCACTTTATAATGGGAATATTTGCTTGCTTTCAGTTCAGTTATATCAGTGACTTCCCCCCTTCAAAGACCTCATTTATATAACATTTTTGTGGTTATGTGCCAATACAGTTGCAGTTAATAATTCTGCAGAGGGGGAGGATTCCTAACACACCTTC
This sequence comes from Mesoclemmys tuberculata, assembly GCA_007922155.1. Taxonomy (NCBI): domain Eukaryota; kingdom Metazoa; phylum Chordata; order Testudines; family Chelidae; genus Mesoclemmys; species Mesoclemmys tuberculata. The sequence continues at coordinate 3,719,727 of ML675638.1, forward strand.
ACCCCATTCTGTTTTAGGGTGAGCATACAGAGGGAAAGCTCAGAATTACCAGAAGGGGGTTACTTGGTGAGCATCAGGTGTGAGATTTCTAGCATCCTGCACAGCCATTCAGATCTCAGTGGTTCGTCATTCTTCTAATTGATTTTCACTCAGTGCTGCTTCCATAGGGTATCTTAAGTGAGGTCCTGTCTTCTCTACATGGATGTTAGATCCCACGGCACTAGCATCTTCTAAAATAAGAGTAGAATTGATTGCCCATTGCTATCTATCAGTTGCTTTCTCTGGAGTCTGCCTTCCCATCCCAGAAGAATTGTACAGTTGTGAGAGAAGTAATGTCTATATCATAAAGGCCATGGACTGCTCGGATGCTAAATAATTAGTAGCAATCCCTTGGGATGAATATGTCTCTGTAAAATACGTGGTGTTTGGTTGGGGTGAAAAATCATCTTCCAGTGAGACTCACTCAAGGCCCTCAATCTGAGAGATGGACAGCACTGTAAATAGAAAGCATTCTGCTCTGGGGAGGGAAGGGTGTGTGCTGTGGAATAGCTGTCACTGCTGGTTGAATTCAGGAACAAGAACTGTGATCTTTGAACCTTCAGGCCCTCCGTGGTCTAAGACTGATTGCTGTAGTGCAGGCCCTGAGAGGAGATGGGTGTCTCTAAAAGGGCACTATCAATTTGAAATGTAGTCCAGTTCCAGAAATTAGTTAAAAGTGGTTTCAGGTAGTTCACCTGCCCCTGACCCCATGCTAAATTTTATGGTTATACAGTCGCATGTTCCCATTGATCTTCAGTGTGTTTTTCTGCCCTGTTTCTGCATGAGAGCACCACACAAACAATAGGAAAACTGACTGACTTTATAGGGAAAACAGTGAAGTGGACTACCCACAAAGTGCTGCCAGATGCACAAAGGAAACAAGCTGTGGAACAGAAACATTTTTTCTCTAATCGCTTTCAGATACTGTGATCTTAGGTATGTTTTTGTAACAGTAGGTAAAAATTATTCAAGCAAGAGCATACTTCTTAACTTGGAGGGCCTTTGAAAGAAGATTTTACCCCTCTCCTGGAGCAGAGGTGCTCAGATTTGTTCATAGTGTGGCCTGCTATGTAAAAGTGTGCCTCATGAGCCACCTTCTTGCTCCTTATTTCTAGTTCAGACCATCTGCAGTTGTCTAACATCCCTGTGGCAACAGGAGCCATCACTTGCATGGGACAGTAAGGAGAAAGCGTTCCATAGGTTTTTTGCTGATTTTAATGCAATATAATGGGCATATAACTAGAAAGGAGGAGTCAGCCTCATGGGCCCAGCTACTTCACAGATCATGAAGCACATGCTTTGCAGATCACGTGACCCACAGGCCACAATTCAAGAAACCCCAGTGCCCTTCACCTGGGTAGAATGCAGCTACCTTGAAAAGCTTCCTTTTCAAATCCATCATTTAGAGACAGGATGGGGTTGGATGACAGTAACAGTATAGTCTGATTTTTATTGAAAGCTTGGCCCCTTTTTTCTAAGAATCCACCAAACTTTTGTATGCCTACCTTCATAGTTGTTCACTTACTACAGGCTTTCAAGACAATGGCTTCTGGTGCTTAAAATCCTAAGGAGATAAAGTGGTAGTAGCAGTGTGGACTCAACTGATTCTGTTTGGAATCAAAATGCAGATAAGGGAATCTTGTATTCTCACTCCTGGACCTTAAACTCCTTACAGCATCTGGCACATGAAAACAGTGTTCTATGGGTATGATCACTAAAATAGCATCAGGCCAATTGGACTCCAAATACTGATATATATTTTCATTAATACACTGGTTTCTGGGTCTGTTGAAAGTCTATCCACATAGTGTGTCTTTCTTTTGATAGAATCACCTTGGCTGATAGTACCCCAGCCTCTGCCCAAAAAGTCTTCAATTGATACTTTCCTGTTCTGTTGGCTTCTCATAGTCCTTTTTCTCATTGTAAGAGACTGGGCATGTTTTCTTGAAATGCTGCACCCTGCTAATGGGGGCTGATCTTCTGGAAATTGGTTATGTGGATTCTGGTTGCTCATCTCACCTATATATGAGAGATGGGCATGGCTCTCTGGAGGGAGGGTCTGGTGTGTGAGCTGAGTAGCGTGGAGGGAGGAACCCAAGTAATAGCTAGGGGTGGGGAAAGGTTTGAGCTAAACTTTCATGCTGTTAATGTCTGTTAAGAAGACCAAATCTCAGGGAGGGTGAATTTGGATTCTGCATAATGTGTAGAGAGTAGTTGGGAGCAAACTGGAAAAAACTCCTGGTTATATATCCCTTAACCATACTAAATGTGGGGAGACAAATAAGCATTGTAGTTCAGGGAATATCAGACCTTGGTAGAAGATATTGTATTCTATTCAGACATTCAGTTCTGTTGATGTCCTAACAACTGTTGAATGTTTATTTCAGCAGAGCTTTAACGACTTCTAGTATGTTTGTCTTTAAAGTATTCTGACATTTTCTGATCATCTGGGAAATAATTTTGCAGTGAACAAATCAGTCTCCTTCCCTTTACCATTATTATCTGTGGAATCATGTTGTTTGTAAAGTACTTTCATGTCCTTGTATAGTTATGGGTGCCATTAGCATGTTGTCACTCTGCTTTCTCCACTGTTCTTATGATTTTGTGTCATTAACATCTGACTGACCTTCACCCAATCTTATCCATTCAAAGACTGTCACTTATCTTGCCATAGTTTGTTTCACTTCCTACTGCTGGCATGCAACTGCAAGTATGTGATCAGTCTAGTTAACTTCAGAGTAGTGTCCTTAGATCCTTTATATAAGGAGGAGACATTTATTTCTTTTCCACATATTTGACTTTAACAATGTCACAGTTTCTCCCTGGGAATGGAGTCTGATTTAGAGAGAAAATGGATGGTCTGGGTGGATACATTTCTCTGAATTAAATGTATGTTTCATTTTTTTCCTGCAGTGCTAGTGGTTGCCCATTTTGTGCCACAGAATTCCACTGTTCTTATAAACAGAAGCCTTTGGCTCCAGTTTTATTGGAGGTTCATTATTATGTAATGCTAGGTGTTTTCAGCCCAGGACAGGTTCTTTATTCTTCCATCCAGATCCCCTTTTCACATCGCACTGCAGAGCAAAGAACTCTTCAGTCCTGGTAAATGGTTTGGCTGGAATGAATTTGAGCTTGCATCCACCATGCTTTCACTCTACAGAGCTACTACTTTCGTTCCCAGTGACATCTCAGCTGTCTTTTCAGACTGGTTCAGTTTTGTTGATTTAGATGTTTTTGTTTCTGCTTCTTGCCAACTAGTTGTCTTAAAATGCAGAAAGTGTCGTTTTTCTTCCTTTATTAGAATTCAAGCTATCCAATGACCCAGGCTGCCCCCTGTCTTAAGTCAGTGCTTGGTTCTCAGCTGTCTCTTCTTAACACCTTCTAATGGCCACAATGATGCAGTCCATTCCACTTCTTTTTCTATGGATGCTGTGGTCGCTGCTTAGCCACCCCAGAGTCAAAGAGGAGCCTGGGGTCCCCCAAACTGAATCAGTGTTTTATAAAGTTTACATGGTCTCTGTCAAAGGTCTGAGCACCATTTGCTTGTTGCTCAATCTGTGGAGTAAGTGTGGCATTCAAATCTACTTCAGGGCTACAGTCTCTGATCCCTTGTGCCATACATGCAAGGCCCACTTTCAGACCCCAGCGACTACCTGTAAATAGCAAGAGATAGTTAGATGTGGTTTCAATAGGCAAACCTATGGTCATATGTTTCACCAAGATGAAGATGAATTTGGGCTGTCCAAACAGCTCTCTCCTTTGAATGGGGAACGCTGCAACTGGTATTTTCTCCTTAAAATTCCTGACATAACTGGGGCTGTTACCTCTCCTTCACATGCATGCACTTAAAGCATGGAAATCAATGTGAACTCTGTGAGTTTGTTTCAGCTGAACAGTATTTGTAATCTGCTTAGACCGTGTGATCCACCTTGTTAATACTGGTCAGTTACAGAACAGTGTGCCCTTGTGTTCAGAAACACTGGGTCCAGTGGGCAGGATTGCTCTTTAAGGAGCATGCAGTATCCAGTGCCTCATTTCTCTTGCTAACAAAGCAACCCTCGTTTATGTGTGTGCCACTCTTGGGAACTTGAGAGCTGAGAGATTTGCCTCTGTGTAAAATAAAAATGAGAACAAGGCTTTTGGCATCCACTGTAAGCAGAAAATAACACTGGCAAGCACATTTTGACCATCATTCAGGAGCAGCTCAGAAGGAACAATGTAAGGCTGTTTAAAGTCACTGTGGGGAGATAAAAATCGGGAGTGGGGAGAGAATCCTTATGGACTAGAAACCAGGTGTGACTTGTAAGGTACAGATGTAGATGGCCAGATAAAGGGTTTCCACTCTGAGTTTTAGTGAAAGGTGGGGACAAGCAACCAGCAATCTCAAGGTGAACCTGCAAAGGGGGATCAATTTAATAATGAAAAGTGCTTACCTGGTTTGCTGTGGTGTTACTCCAGGTTAGATTGTGGGTAGGGGAAGGGAAGGTGTGGGGGAGACCAAGAAAATGAGCCACTCTTCAAAACTTTGTGCGGAAGCCTGGAATGAGGCAGTTCCTCGTAGACAATGAGCATTTAACAAGGGATGGAAGTGGAGTCAAAACAAATGGGTTTTGTTGTTCCTCCACATAGTGACCATTTTTTGAACCCTGCCCAAAGGAACAGGGGGAGTTGATTGTGAAGGACTCTCTAGGTCTTAGAGCTGCCTTTGTTTCCTGGTGCACTGCAGGGATCCCTAACCTGATCAGCGAAGTGCCTGCCTCTCTTCTGCATACGTCTGGGCATTGCCTGTAAGGAACATGGCATGTTCCATTACTGGACATGCACTGAAATGCCTTAATAGTGTGGAGAAAACTGGCTGTACATCCCCAGTTAGAAGAGTTCATGGCCTGTATGATTCCTTCAAGTTGGGCAGTTTGTGACGTTAGACAATAGCTCCCTCTATAAAAACTTGGAGCAGCATCCCTTGGGAGTTCATTTGTGAGCTCTGTGAGTTTGCTTAGTTGGTAAGTAGCTGTGAAGGGGAGACTTGCCTGCAAAAGAACCTCTAATGACTTTTCCCTTTTCAATGTCATCAGGTTACAAGACAGATCCATGAGCATGAGCAGGAGAACGAGTTGCGGGAACAGATGTCAGGTTATAAGCGGATGCGGCGCCAGCACCAGAAGCAGCTGATCGCCCTGGAGAACAAGTTGAAGGCTGAGATGGACGAGCACCGCCTCAAGCTGCAGAAGGAGGTGGAGACACATGCCAACAACTCGTCAATTGAGCTGGAGAAGCTGGCCAAGAAACAAGTGGCTATCATGGAGAAGGAGGTCAGTAAGTATGTGAATTACATGTCTGGGCCAGGAGACCAAACAGGAAAGTTCTGCAAAGGAAAGACAGGGAAAGACCCTTCATCCATGTCTGAAACACGGGTATTTTGGGAGCTGCAAGAGGCTACTGTCTGAGGGTGATTTGGTAGCTTGTTTTACCCAAACAACCAGGTGGATCTCAGTCTAGTTCCTGATGCACAAGCATCCCGAAATGTCAGCTGGCACTGACTAGTAACATTGCTGGCATTCTCAGCAGAGAATCCAGCCTCAGAATGGGCCATGAAGACTGATCTGCCCTCATAGCCCTAGATGTGATTCTTCTAGGCCATGGGATGAGACATGTTAAGTGGGTACGGTAAAGAAGTTTGCACTACCCTAATCTTACCTTTTACCCATATTGAATCCTGTTCAAAAATCCACATACATACACACACACATGCATACAGGGTGTTCAGGCGAATGCAAGAGAATGAACTTTTTCACATCCAAGTTTGGGTTTTGGAGGAGGAGACATGAAACAAGAAGAATTCCTGAATGTATGTGGGTCATAAAATGTTTACAATAAACTTCCGTGTTGCTGAATACTGGCGAGGGTCTTGCACCACAGGGTATGAGAGTGACAGAATGCACAATTACAGATTGCTTTATGATAGACTCCGTGCACTTTCTTTCTCAGGCAAAGGCGGCTGCAGCAGATGAGAAGAAATTCCAGCAACAGATTTTGGCTCAGCAGAAGAAAGACCTGGCGACGTTTTTAGAAAGTCAGAAGAAGCAGTACAAGCTTTGCAAGGAAAAAATTAAAGAGGTAATTACTACCATATTTCCAAGACCAAAGGGGTGTGGAGCAAGTATGGTCCAGGCTTTGTTTTTGATAAACTTGGGCCTGCCCAGTAGTTTAAGGCACATTACCACATGGCAATCCAAATTGAGATTCCTAACTCCTCAGGCTTTCGGGAATGGGGAGCTCCTGCCATCGTCCTAGAGTGACCTACTAATGTTCTGAATGGCATCAGTGGGGCTTCAGGAGGGTGACTCTCCACAAGGCAATTGAAACTGAATGTCATGGGGAAAATGAGAGCTCCCTCAGACATCCCCCACAAAGCGTCAACTTGGTCATCAGCTTTATTTAACTTTATAAGGCACCTGTCGATAGTCATCAGCGTGCCCAGCAATTACCAATACAAAATCAAAATAAAGAAATGGCCTACCTATGTATACAGCCAACCCAAGTCCAAACCACATGCCTAAAGGCAGTCACCACAGCAGGTCAAAGGGATCAGTTAACATAAAGTGCAAGGAGAAAAAGGATAGCAAACGAGCAGAAGAGCGCCATCAAGGGTGTGATCCAGCAAAGCACTTGAGCATGTGCTTAAATCCCATTGGAGTTGATGAAATGTAAGCATGTGCTTATGTGCTTTGCTGAAGGTGTGCTTAAGAAAATACAGACAAGGATAATCTGCTGAAACGACGAGGCCTTCACCTTGGTGCTCCAAAAGCAGCCAGCAGGGGACCCTCGTTGTTGTCTTCTGAGTGTTCCCTGCCCAAAGAGCCTTGACTGAGAGTCCTGCCTGCGGCCTCAACTTTTTTTAATGCACTTTAAGATGCAGCAGTTTATTTGAGATGAACTTAATGATACAAGGAATGTACAGAACCGCTGCCAGCCTTGCACGCTAACGCTAAACAGCATTGTGTCAGCCGCCCAGGTATTGACTGATTTATACAGGGGAGTTGCCTTCTCCTGATCAGAAAATAAACCAGCTGCCTCCCTACACCCAGAGGGGAAAACACCTGAGACACCCCAGGTGTAATTATATATCCAGACGCCCTTGGGACTGTGGTCAACACACTATGCTGCCTGGGCTTGAGAGCCTTTTTGGCATTTGTATAATGTTGGTCTTTAAATGATGGGGTTCCTGGGTATCCCCACAAGGACTATTTTGCCATTCCCCGTCTCCTGGCAGAGCTGAGCACACTTCACGCTCCAGTTATCTTGCGGGAACCGTGACCAGACAGTAACTCTACTTAGCCATCAGAGGTGTCCAAGAACATCCCGTCTAGCCTACCTTTAATGAGCTGTAACCCTTGCTTGAAATTCAAACAGAAAAAAACTTCGTCAAATACCCTGTTTTTAAAGGTGTGCAACACCATTACATCAGTTGAAATTCTTCAAAAAGTATATTCTGAAATAGCACTTCACAGAAAACTGCAGCTAAAATCGCTTTTAATGCAATTGCACTAAATGTCCAGATGGCGCTGGTCTTCTTGTGGCCTGCCTTACAAGTCTGGTACATGACATAATGTGCATGTACATAGCATCTTGCAGTTGGGAATCAAAAGCACTTTATAAACATTTCATTTATTAAACTTGCTACCAAAACCCCTGCATGTGTGCGAGCGGGGAGATAGATAAGTATATTATCTTCATTTTGCAACTGAGGAAACTGAGACATAGAAGGATTAAATGACTTACCCAGGGTCACAGGACAAATCAGTAGCAAAGTTGGGAATTGAATCCAAGAGTCCTACCTATTCTCTTCTTGGCATGCTCTCTAGCAGTCCCTCTTGATGCTGTTACGTTGTGTATCATTGCCCTGTATAAGACCATCCATGTTTGCCTGTCAGTAAGTTTGGTTTGTTTCCTCTTTCTATTCCCCTTGCAATCAGTATATAGTAGTTCAGGTATAGAGATGCGTGGCTGGGGACCCATCTGGATCCTGTGAACCCTGTGGTTCCATCCTTGTGATATACTGCACAGTTGTGTAATAAACATGTGCTTGAGAAGCTGGCCAAAGAGTCTCCAAGCTAGCCAGGCTGGCAATGACTTGGGAACCAGTTCAGCTGTAGTTAGCAAATGAAAGTGGCTCTCAATTTAGTGCCCAGTGTTTCTTGGTAGCATTTAAAGCTGGGACATTCCCGTGTTTCTGTCTGGGCCCAGACTGAGGGCGACCCCTGGAGGAAAAGTCAAACTGGATTGGGGAGTGTTTCACTACATACCTGAGGTTCTTTTTTGGAAGTCATTAAAGATGTTGGTAGGGCCAGCCTTTGCAGGCTTTAAAGACCCATCCAGGCTGCAGGTGCTGGTTCAGACGGGACAAAGGAAGCCAGGGGTCTTTACAAGGATCATGATCTTTCAGTAGTGCATGCTTTAGTGTTAACATCTCGAGACAGGCTTCACTTCTCCACATTATAAACTGGGTCAGGGAGTTTGAATTTTCTTCTGTGCCATTCTTAGCATCAGGCACCATATAAATTCTGGGTCGTGTCACCATCAAAGAATCATGAATAGAATGGCTGTGATTGTGAACTGGGGTGTTGGTGGCTTAGTAACTAGAGCACAAAACTGGAATACAAGCTTTTCTGGCTTCTATTCATGGCTCCAACACTGACTTGCTTATGCATGCTTTGGGCAAGTCGTTTGTCCCTGGATCCTCATGTGAAATAAAATTCAGCCATGGTGTGAGGGATAGCGTCTTTAAAGCATTTTGAGATCCTAGGCTGAAAGGTGCGTACAGGAGCGCAATGTATATAAATTATTACTATTACTACTACTGTTACTAAGTAAGTCAAGGATAGTGGTTAGGCACACGAGTGTACCACTACCACCTGCCTCTAGAGAGCTCATGTGGGCATCACCAAGATAGGCAGGTTGGTCTTAAGAAGCGATTTATTTCTTGATTGTTTATTTGTGCTTGCACGCGCCCAGGAGATGAATGAGGACCACAGCACACCGAAAAAAGAGAAGCAAGAGCGAATATCCAAACACAAAGAGAATCTACAGCACACACAGGCTGAAGAGGAGGCCCATCTTCTCAGCCAGCAGAGGCTATACTACGACAAAAACTGCCGTTTCTTCAGGCGAAAAACCATGATTAAGAGGCACGAGATGGAGCAGCAGAACATTCGGGAGGTATGTCACTCTTCAATGCATGGTGCTGTTTAACCTTTCACTAGCTGGACTGTTGGATTAGTTTAGTTCTTAGCTGTGGTGTTCAGGCTGTAAAGCAGTGGTCTTAGAACTGGGGGGTGTGGCTGACTGATGATTCCCAGAACTCTTGCTGGTTACCTGATACTGGCTCTTCTTGTTTCTCATTGCTGAATTGCGTGAAGGGCTAAAAATACATGAAACGTTCTGTTCCTTTTCCGAGTAAGCAATTGCTGTAGTGGCAACAAGGCTCCTCTTGCTAATGCAGGGGTTGAGGCAGGTGGCTCCAAGGGAAGATACTGAGTTTGGTTGTCGGGCTTTCTTGAGTGGAAGACATCTACTTGGTCTCCTTGACATGGGATTTGTTGGGTGACCCAGCTGGACTTCCCTGGCAGGAGATCCAAGAGAGTCAGCTACAGTGTGTGCCAGCCTCATCAAGCATATCCATGGGAGACGTCTGTGACACACACGAGAGCAGGAGCACAAGTGAATATTTGTCATGTGACCAGTTTTTACTCAGTTGGATTGGTTAAGAACATTCAAACAGCTAAAAGGAAATGTTAAACCCATAAAAGGACAGTAAAAAAAATACTAAAGGTGCCAAATCAAGCACTCAGAAATTAGGAAATGGTAGTACTAATGTTGCCTGAACAACCTTAACATAACCCCTCGTGTATGCAGTATGATAGTCTGTGATCATGTAATTCAAAACTATTTTTTCCACAGGACCCATGCCCCCATTCAGTGCACAGAATGGACTTGCTCTGGGATTAATCAGGATTAAGTGGTAAGAGGCTGTTGATTTTGTTCCTGCCTCTGCCACAGAGTTCCTCTGTGATTCTGGCAGGTCACTTATGCCAGACTTTTCCTAGGTGGTTTAACTGTGTGTGCCTCACTTTCTGGGTGCCTGACTTGAGATCCTAGGGTCTGACTTGCAGAAGTGCTGAGCACTCACAACTGCAACTGAAGTCAGTGCTTGGAACATAAAAAATGCTATTTAATGCAAATCACTTTGAAAAATCAAGTCCTAGGCATCTCTGAATGGGCACCCAAAGTTAGTAGATGCTTCTGACCTTAATCTCTCTGTTCTTCGGTTGTAAAATGGGAATGGTATCAACTCCTCTCGCAGGGGTTTTGTGAAGGTTGATTAATGTTTGTGAAGCACTTGGATGAGCAACTTAGAAAAGCCCATGAGGAAATAAAAAATTCTGTCTTCAGAGCAGAGACTGCATAGTGTGGTGTAAATAAGGTCTGGGACCACACATTAAACAAGAAGACAAACTCCTTAAGTGAGCACTAACCATCCTGTGCACTGAAAGAGGCAAGGGTCCTGTAGAAAAATATGTCATCATGTAATGGAAGACTGTATCATCATACAAATGCACAAATGGGCAGAATTAAGGTTGCGCAAGCATTTCCTAACTTTTGAGTGCTGCCTGTCTTTGTAATCCTGAAGTTCTGGTAACAGTATTTTTTGTGTGTGATTTCCTAGGGTTTTAAAAAAGCAAACAAAAAAACCAAATTCCATCATATGTCATCATATTGACATGGATCATCAACAGAGTTGGAACATGCAGATGCATAGCATAGTCCTCTGTCACTTCACTTAATAGAGTAACTGATAGAAGTAGTGGGTTGTCATCCTCTGTGGACCAACACTAAAGGAGGATGGGACAATTTTCCAGTGAGTTTCACAAGTATTTGCTGACAGCAGAACAGTGAGACATGGAAAATTTCATCCCAGATGGCTAATGCTTGGCTGTGCTTTAAGGAACTGAAAACAGGTTCTTATAATGAGAAGTGTCCAGCAGTCACACAGAGGTTGGCAGGCATAGATAAATAAATCTGTATCTACACAGATACATATGCAAGCCAAAATTTTCATCTAAGACTGGTAATTTTGAGTGCCTTGATTTCGGGTGCCCAACTTGAGCTGCCTTAAGAGAAGCTTGATCTTCAGAGGGAAAGTGCTTTTTGAAAATCTTGGCCACTTATCTTGGAACATTAAAATAACTTCAAAGTTTTTGTTTCATGGCAACAGCAAAGGAGTGTGTGTAAAATGGGATATTTCCTTTCATTTTGGACTGGCTGGATTCCAGAATTGCAGAAGGGGTGCGATCCATTTTTGTTTCTTTCCTAAGGGTGCCAGGTGAAGATTTTTGACATAAAGAATCACTGATTCCCAGGCCTCGAGTACTGAGTGCTTTAAATCCATTAGATCCTTTCAGATAAGAGTGTTAAAAGGACATCAGTATCTCAGACAATTTGGCTAATGACCTTGGCCTTCAGATGTGCTTTGGTTAAACTTAGGCACTGCATACTTTGCAGTACAGATTCCCTGCCAGAGATGAGCCATGGCATTGAACCTGCTTTTCTTTTCCTAGCTTAAAGCTGTCACAGCTGCTACACTGCGGGCAGGTCTGCACTATGGGCTGATACACCTCTGTTCATTACAGGTGTGAGGTAGCGTTAGTAGTATATAAGCCATAGTGTGGACACTGTTACACCAGTATAGCTTATTTCACTTCTTGAACTAGAATGAATTATGCTGGTGAGACCTCATCTGGAATACTGTGTGCAATTCTGGTCTCCCAGTTTGAATTCATGTTTCTTAAATATGGAACGGGTGCAGAGAAGGGCTACTAGGATGATCCGAGGAATGGAAAACCTACCTTATGAGAGGAGACTCAGAGGTTGGCTTGTTTAGCCTAACCAAATGAAGGCTGAGGGGAGATATGACTGATAACTCCTCACCCACCCTAGTATTTATTTAAGTTCAGCACCAATGTGGACACAAGAACAAATGGATATAAACAGGCCATCAATAAGATTAGGCTTGAAATTAGATGAAGGTTTCTAACCATCAGAGGAGGGAAGTTCTGGAACAGCCTTCCAAGGGGAGCAGTGGGGGCAAAAAACGTAGCTGGCTTCAAGACTGAGCTTGATAAATGTATGGAGCAGATGGGATGATGGGACAGCCTACAATAGCATGTAGCCTATCTACAACTGCTAGCAGCACATAACACACACCCTCTGTGGCTGGTGATGGGAAAGTAGACAGGGAGGGCTCTGAGTTACTGCAGATAATTATTTCCCAAGTGTCTGGCTGGTGGGTCTTGTTGACATGCTCTGGGTCTAACTGATCGCCATATTTGGGATCAGGAAGGAATTTTCCTCTGGGTCAGATTGGCAGAGACCCTGGGGTTTTCTTGACTTCCTCTGGAGTATGGGGCACAGGTCACTTACACTAGTTTAAATCTGCAAATGGTGGATTTTTCTGTAACTTGAAGTCTTTAAATCATGAATTGAGGACATCAGTAACTCAGTCAAAGGATATGGGTCTGTTACAGGAATAGGTGGGTGGGGTTTTATGGCCTGCAATGTGCAGGTTAGGCTAGATGATCATGGTGGCCTTAGAGCCTATGAGATAGCCCAATCCCTTCTGGCCTTAATGTCTATGAGCTCCTTTTACGCTGACAGATTCTAGTGCTTAACTATACTGGCATAGTTAAAGCAGAAAAAATGTCTAGTACAAATAAGGTCTTGAGAAAACTGTTGCTGGACAATCTGGCGGTGGGAACCTTGCAATGGATGGCTGGTGTTGTGCACTGCTAATTTTTTTATCATGTCTGAATTATGTTACTCTATCGGGTCACCTAGTCCATTCTTCCAGGGCAGGATTGTTCCCTGTGGGTGTGATTTTCAAAAGCTCTCATCATAATCCTAATTTTGCTCTCACTTACATCAGTGCAGTTTTACTCCAGTGCTTTGTCCTGTCAAATGTAAGTGAATCAAAGGATGGAGTTTCCATCCTTCCATTTGGGTGACTATGCCACAGTCTCACAGAGTTCATTACGGGGAAAGTCTTCCTGATGCTCAGCCTGTAGTTTACTTTGCTGATTTTTGTCTCATGGCTCCTAGTTAAAACCCAGTGGAGAAGTGATGTCCCGCTAGTGAGTGAAAAGCCAGTGAATTTTCCCCTCCCCCTCTTTCAGCATAGTATATTTGTGTCACTGCCTCCAACAGTTGCCTACCCCCAGACGTTCATAGCCTGGAGAAAAGGAAGATCTCTGTCTGGATCTGAGAAGGGGAAGGGAAAGAGACCAGTTATGGAACTTTGGAAAATCCTTTGGCTGGGCAGATATCCTGGTCAGGCCTGACAGCAGTTCTGGGCCCCAGGGCAGAACAGTCAATGGCCCCCCTAAAAAAGGATGGCTGAGGTCCAAGTGGGCTTCCACTGGCCGGTTTTACTTATTTATTATGCGCCATGCAGGTTCCTGGGCAGCTGAGGAGGCGGTATCTGCTACTCAGCTTCCCGGGTCCCTTGGACTCCCCAGGGAGATTACTGATGAGTTGCCGCTGTCCGTGTAGACGTAGCTTTAGTTCAGATTTGGCTTGCAATGCAAATTTTCTAGCACTGACGTTTAGAAGTCCAGCAGGATTCCAGCTTGCACAAAAACTGTGTTGACTCTTGCTGCGGAGGCTCAAAGGCTGGGACTTCACTGTGCTGGGCACTCAACACATACAGGAAGAGCCAATCCCTGCCCTGATGACCGTACAGTGCAGTGTGAAGCATAGCAGCAAGAACTGGGCTTCACCAAACTAAGATCATAGAATGGCCACCAGATATACATTAGATGGGAGCAACTAGTAGTCTGTGCCGAGCTGAGCCTGATTAACACTGCTGACCCACATGTAAAAGGCAGAAATATTAGCCGCAGTCCATGGAAGAGCTGGGACTAGAATTGATGGTCTGTCCTAGCTTAAACTCTGTGCATGTTTGCAAGGCCACAGGGCATTATGTGGCACACTCCGTCCCAGTGTGTGCACACACTCCAGTCACATGGATCCAGGAATCATATCATATTTTGCACAAGCTCCTGCAGCAGGGCCCAAAGTGTGCTCTCTGCAACAGCTGGCAGCACTGGGGTACCAGAACTGATCAGCCTGGCCTAGGCAGTCGTCCTGCTAGGAATGAGTTGGAGATACATTCGCCCCTGGCACCCAGGGCTTACATGAATGTACTGACCAGGCAGGCACGCAGCAGCACTCAGGAGCCCCCTGGAATTTCCCATTTCCTGAGCATGCATAGGGTGTGTTCAGATATGATCTGCTACATCAGTGTATCGCAGAGCATGTTGCCCGTCAGCACCACCTTCTGGATACTTGATGGTAGTAAAAAGATAGCAGCCAAACTGGGACCAAAGGGGGTTAGGAGCACATTTGTTCTGGAACCTGTCTGTTGAGATGACTCCTCTGCTGCGGGTACTGCATGTGTCTTGGCAGCATGTGCAGCTCTGCAGAAATGAATGGGGTGACTTGCCATGCCTATCATGGCTGGCTATGTGCTCACATCTGCTATGTCTGAGCACGAAGAGATTTGCAGCACAAGGCAGGATGAATGTTGCTTATTTGCTGAGACTGCTCCTCCAGCCCCTATCTTCTGTTGTCCTGTGTCTTGTGCAGGAATTAAACAAAAAGCGGACCCAGAAAGAAATGGAGCACGCCATGCTGATCCGGCACGATGAGTCAACGCGTGAGCTGGAGTACAGGCAGTTGCACACGCTGCAGAAGCTGCGGATGGACCTGATCCGTCTGCAGCACCAGACTGAGCTGGAGAACCAGCTGGAGTACAACAAGCGGAGAGAGAGGGAGCTGCACAGGAAGCACTTCATGGAACTCCGGCAGCAGCCAAAAAACCTGAAGGTATTGGGGATGTTCATTTTTTCCAGCTGCTTTGCACCTAGTCCCTCCTTTTGCTCTCTGCCCTCTGGCATGCCCTGAACGGCCTCTTTCATCCTTCACCACACACCCTCCTCTTCAGGCATCCCCTTCTCCTGACACAGGGTCACCCCCAGCTGCTCTCTGTCCTGAGTTAGCCTCCTGTGCCGGCTGTATGTCATTAGCTCTTGGGACAGGGGAAATGCTGTTTCTAATAATTAAATTGCCGTGTCAGTGTAGGTAGCTGTATAAATGTTTGATTGTAATACTCAGTTGACAAGGCATTAAAGAGATTTTCCTCCTATCAGTCTGTCCTTTTTCAGCCACTCAGACATGAATGTTCTTAAATCTCAGTATTGACTCTTTTGGTGAAAAGTTCTGGTGTTGTTTTCTTGCTTCTGAAGTTAACAAAAAACTAAAAAAAATTGTGGGTGGATTGGTACTTCACTGCATCCTGCTAAAGCAGCTGCGGAACAGTTAGAAGCCCCGTGAGCTGTTCCTGCAGCTTTTCCTTTCATTTTTTCGGTGTGGTGGGTGAAGAGGCATGCACCTTTCATTCCCCTTGCTGTTTTCTGTCTTGTGTTTTCAAACCCTGTAGTGTTGTGGGGGTGAGAAGTGGGTTTGGAGTCATTTCTGGGATAGAAAGATGGGGAGGATTTGAGAAGCAAAGGCACTTGGTAAGTCATTAAATATGGTAATTGACCCACGGATCAGTGATTGTAAAAGAGAGAAAATGCTCTAGGGTGACTAGCATCCAGTGGATGCTACTGGTTAAGGCCCTTATTCAGTCATACACTTAAGCACATACTTAATTAATATTATCTTCTATGGGGACTTAAAAGTTGATAATGTGCTTAAGTGCTTTGCTGAATTGAGGTCTAAGTCAGAAGCCTCTTCCCTCTCAGAATGGGAATACTACTTGTATTAGTGGATCATCTAGTCACCTTCGTAAAACAGCGGGCATAAGGTGATGGAGAGCCTGGCAATATGTTGGCTGATAACTAGCTGTCTCCAGGGCCGGATTTCCAATTAGGCATAATAGGCACATGCCTAGGGGCACCAGCGTTCTAGGGGCACTAAATAGCTGTGGAATACCCACACAGGCCAACAGGGCATGTGCCCAGCCCCCTGGCCAGTTTGGGGGTCCCGCACAAGCACTGGAACTCTGGTCCTGCCCCCTGCTCCTCCTCTTCCACTTGAGGCCCTGCCCCGTGGCCAGGTCGGAAACTGGAGTCCAGTGATGATTATATTCCGCCCTGCTGGTGAAACTGGTCCATGCCCATGCAGGGGGTGCTGAAGATGCTGTGCCTAGAGACACATAAGGTGTAAATCTGGCCCTAACTGTCACTATCTTATTTATGCTTTGGTTTGGATGTACCACAACCTTGCCTGTCAGCCCTCTCCTACCCAAAGCCCTCACTCCTTCATGTTGTCCCATTACCCTGCAGGCTATGGAAATGCAGATCAAGAAGCAGTTCCAGGACACATGCAAAGTGCAGACAAAGCAGTATAAAGCACTCAAGAATCACCAGCTGGAAGTTACTCCAAAGAGCGAGCACAAAACAATCCTGAAGAGTCTGAAAGATGAGCAGACAAGGAAGCTCGCCATCCTGGCAGAGCAGTATGAGCAGAGCATCAACGAGATGATGGCCTCACAAGCCGTAAGTGCAGTCCAGAACTTCAGATCCTTTTGGTAAATGAGCTACGCTAGGATTTGTGCCCGCAGTGAAATGTGGGCGTGAATATTAGTGTAGTCAGGGGAGAGAGCCAGGTATAATGTGAGCAGCTCCTGTGAAAGTTTCCCCTCCCATTTCTGCTAGTGCACCTCACTCTTAAGCCGCATGATCTGTTAGTCCCCACACAGCTTTGCCAGTGCACCTCCTGCTAGACATGAAGGGCCCTTGCTTTTCTAGTCATGGGCATCTCCTGTTCAGTCTGCCAGTCATGCTGAATTGTGATAGTTTATAGGGTGAGGATCCTTGTCAATTGGGTGTCAAATAAAGATACTCAGTAAGTTTTGCTTCTGACTTCAGTAAAGTCCTTAGATGTCTCTTGCATGGCGGTCTTTGCCCTCAACACTCTGCTGTTCAGATGCAGTTAAAGAGCAGGCATCTTCCCTAAACTGCTGTGCAAACAGCGTACACAGTGTGTGAAGTTCAAATTCAGCCCTTTCCTGGGATTTGCCTTTAAGAAAGAATACAAAAACCTTCTTCCAAGGCATGAATGTGGCTAGGGTTCATCCCTCTGTGCTGCTCAGCCCAAATCCTAGATCTTCAGTGCCCAAAGAGAGACTCCCACTCCACTTACATCCACATGTGGTAATGAGCCACCTGGCTCTGCGCTGGTAGAACCCACTCAGCATCTTTCAGTGTGTTTAGCACCTGTATGTGGAGTGGGATGTTGGAGGTAGACACTGCAAGCCTCTTGCAACAAGTAATTGTCCCAAGTTGCTGAATGGGAACAATAAAATGCAGTGATTTGGAGATCCACTTAATGGAAGAACTCTTCCAGCTCATTCTGGGCCTTTCTCCTTTTGTCCTGGGTCTCTCCGGCAGTAGGTGCCCTCACTTTCTCTGCTACCCACGGTACTGAGGCTTTGACAATGCCTAGCCCTGTCCATGTGGGGCTTCCAGACACACAGTATTTCCCTGACTTTTACTAGTTATTGTTAATACAACAAGCACCTGTTCTGTAGCCAGCAGTCTTACCAGCTAAGCTTACTTAGCATCATCAGGGTTCGCCTCCCCCGCTGGCAGGGTTCGCAGTAATACTGCTGTCTCATCAGCGGATTTTGAAGTAATGATTTTGCCACCATGCCTCCACCAATGAGCAAGTGGATCGGTTCCTTTCCACAGCCCAGCCCCATCGATCCAGGGGAGTGTCTAAAACCGCACTCTCCACTCTGCTGGCTGCTCCCATGTGCCACTGGAAAGACAGACATTTATAATACAAATGCCACTTTCCGCCAATCAGCAGCACCTTTCATGCTGGGATATGGGCTGTGTTTCGGTGCAAACTCATCAGTGTGTGTAGGCATGGAGCAACACATTCCCAGCTAGCAGCAGAGCAGGGAAGTAACCGAGTTGACATTTTGTTTTGGAACGATCTTGCAGCTACGGCTGGATGAGGCTCAAGAAGCAGAATGCCAAGCCCTGAGACTGCAGCTCCAGCAGGAGATGGAGCTGCTGAACGCATACCAGAGCAAAATCAAGATGCAGACGGAAGCCCAGCATGAACGAGAGCTCCAGAAGCTGGAGCAGAGGGTGTCTCTGCGCAGGGCCCATCTCGAACAAAAGGTATGTTTCAGACCTGCTGCCCGGCAATATCTGAATCACTCCATTGTGAATCACATCCGAGCTGTCCTTGTGACCAGTTAAACCAGTGCCAAGAACTGAAGGGTTAAATAGAATGGATGTGCTGAAGGAAATTTGGGCAAATAATTTCAAAATGAAGTAAAAAAAAATGCCTTTTTCTGGCACAGGTAATTCACCTGTAGAACCCACCTGTCTTATTTGTTCAGGTGCATTTTCCTGTGAGATTTCTTAGAGAGTCACTCACTTAAATGGGTAAGGATAGCATCTGCAGTTAGCCCTTGCAATTTTACTGCTGGGGGGTTAAAAATCCTCATGCTTCAGAGCTGAACACCAGCTGCAGTCAGGAAGAAATCTACCCCACACTGTAATATTAAATGACTCGGTGCATTTAGGAGGTTTAAGTATTGGCATTGGTTGGTGCTGGAGCCAGGATACCAGATTACGTAATTAGTCCTGGAGCTGCTCTGGTGAGGTGGTCCCCAGGCAACAGTTGGATTGTCTGTTCTGGTAGAGAGGCCAAGGCCAAAGCCAACGCCAACCAAGGTGTAGGACCATGAGGATCCTTAGGAATTCTCCTTTCCTTAAGCCCCCTTTCTATCCTGCACATCTGGGCTTCTCACTTCATGGGACACCAGATGCTGCTCTTAAATCAGCCAGCAGGGAGTCTCCCTAAAGTGGTGGATGCCAGGCTGGTAAAGCTGTTACCCAGGAGCTTGCTATGCTGTGAGGAGCTGGCTAAAGAGGCTGCTGATTGTGCTTCTTTTAGATTGAAGAGGAGCTGGCCGCCCTCCAGAAGGAACGCAGCGAGAGGATAAAGTTTCTGTTGGAAAAGCAAGAGCGAGAGATTGAAACGTTTGACATGGAGAGTCTGCGAATGGGCTTTGGGAATTTGGTCACATTAGATTATCCCAAGGAGGACTATAGATGAGATTAAATTTCTTTTGCCATTTTCAAAAAAGCAAACAAAAAAAAATTATAAAAAACCAACATTCCCCATGTTAACGGGCGTGCTCTCTCTCTCTTTCTGTCTCTTACTGACATTGTGTCGGACTAGTGCCTGTACATTCTTACTCCGTCAGGGCCCCTTCCCCTGCGTCAAGTGCCAGTGCTGGAGAGCTCCTGGCAGTCTGTTTTCATAGTACGTCACAGTATTGATGTCTCTGTGCAATGATGAAAAATGTTTCAGTGAAAGCTTTGGAGACAATTGTAACGAATCAAACAAAAGTGGATGTATGCTGCTTTTGAGCAATCACTCATTTTACCACCAATCAATGAAAGTACAAGCAAAAAAAAACCCAACCCTATATATGAAAACCCAGGGGGAGAGAGACGAAATCCGCAGCCTTACCTTAACTAGCTGCTGCATAATTTTATTTTATTTTTATTTTTTTGGTATTTATTCATCAGGAATAGTTAAATAAAAAAAATTTATTAAAGATTGAAAAATTTGATACATTTTACAGAAAAAAATCTTAATCGTGATGTACATATCAGTGGTGACATATTACTTTTTTGGGGGCGGGGGAGGGAATGGGGTGGGGTGAAGAGATCTCGTGATTTTTTAAAGAACCATGCTGGGTGAGGTAGGGGTTTGACCTCAGTCTTCAGCATATTCTTGATTGTATCATAATCATTTTCTGCTGTCGCAGAGAATGTGAATACACTTAAATGAGCCCACAGGATCCCAGTAGCACAAATTGGGCTTTGTCAAATCGTGTATTTTGTGTATAGAAGGAATTTAAGGAGAGCTTTTACTTATTTTCATATTGTATTTTAACTGTTTCTCTGATCAGAATTTTTTTACTCCTTCCCTCCTTCCTCTTGGTATCCCCAGCCACCCCACCCCTGGACTTTCCAGTTCAGTATTTGGAGTTCAACACTGTCTCTCAGTCAGATCACCCTGATCTCTTTATTTTCTTTTTTCGTCCCTCTCCCAATCCTACTCCCCTCCCCAGAATCTTGGTCATAAATACTGCATTATTCACACTTTCAAACTGTGTATTTTCTTACAATAAAAAGCGGTAAAAAAAAAGGCTTTACCTTCTCTTGCATGCACTTTAAAAAAACAAAAACAACAAAAAACATTTTTCAGGTTCCAAGGAGAGCATGAATAACTGTCAGAGCTTTTAATTATATTTGTAAATAAAAGTGTTCATCACAATGCCTCGCTGTCTCATTGTAGCAGAACAAGGGACACTCACCCACATGAAGTGGTTATCCATTAACGGCCTCGCCTCTCCTCTGATTTCCAAACAGCAGCTGAAGGCTTGAACAGGTCTGCATCATTTAATGTCCAGTTAACACTGGCTGCATTTGAAGCCTCAGAGCAATCTCTCTAAGGAATCTGCTTGACTGCTTGGAGTGCAGCGTGCTTGTGATGCGGCTGGAAGCCGACACTCCTGCAGTCCAACATGGGGATGAATGATTCTCTTTCCATGGCACTGACCATATGAACCCATATGCTTACAGCAAACGTGTCTTTAGGTGACTGTGCCCCCGCAACAATTCGTGAATGTGATTTCTGTCATTCTTCATCCTGCTGCTGCCTGAGGGTGGATTTGAATGACTGAGCTAGTGGTTCTCAACATTTTTTTTTAGGGACCACAGTGCAATAGATGAATGGCCTGGCCTCCATTCCTAGGCAGCACCCTCCTGCCTCTTTGCTATACCCTGGCATAGTTACAATTACCTACTTTTTTCTTTCCAGTGTGTTGCTATTATTTTTTTCCTCCCTTTTCATTTGTTTCCCCTAGCCTGGGGGAAACTGAGCTAATACTCACTGCCATTCAATTCAGGCCTGGCTCTGTTCAGCTTTGCTAATGTACCTCCACTCCTGTGTGTTCAGTAGTGGGTGCTTCATTTGGGCCTGAAACAAGTTTATATTATTGATACTGCAACCAGCAGTGACTAATACACATACAAACTGTTTCCACGTGCTCACACAGCCCGTACACTGGGGAGACGGGCACCTCTGGCATTCATAATGAGAATGAGGGAGAAAAAATAGCAACACCTGCTTCAGAAAATTCTGGCAGAGACTAAAAAGTTTGCAGCCCTGGAATGAACCTTCCACCTTAGACTCAAAGGCTGAGATCCTCCTCCACTGTTAATGAGCATCCCCATGTTGAAAGTGGTGGAGCTATGCTAATTAGTATCAAATTGTTTAAGTTTAGTACTAATATAGGCACGAGGACGAATGGGTA
>ML675638.1:3741637-3773410 GCA_007922155.1 Mesoclemmys tuberculata
CTAGATGATCATATTGGTCCCTTCTGACCTATGAGTCTATGAGCTGAGGATCTAGCCCAAAATGCTTACACAGGCATTTTGTTTTCCACTGGTAAGTCCCTTTAAGTGCTTTACATTTATATCTCATGTGGGTTGTTGGAGACTGCATTAAAGGCTGGTGGAACAGCTTCTCTGCGCCCCAGTGAAACTGTAACAGTGCTGATGCACCCTGTATTTTTCTACATTTGGTGCTTTGATCATGGCTTTTCAAGCCCCATTTACATGAAGTTCAGGGGGGGGTGTTACTAAATATAAGTGAAAGTTGTACATAAAGCTGCTTTGTCTGGAAACTTACCATTTACTTTTGGATTCAAATGTGTCTGCTTCCCAACTTGGACCACGTGTTTCTACAGCTCCCAGCTTAGAAACGTCCCTGCTTGTAAGCTCTTCACAGCCTTTGCCAAGTCATCATAGCACTTGAAAAATGTAGGTGCTTTCTTGCAAACGGGCAATGGCAGTGCCCTCTAGGCTAGCATAGCAATAAACGGGGCCTGCAGTATAATTGTGGTGGAGGTGAACTGAAGTCTCTGCAAGTGGTTGGGGTTTTTATTGTTTCAGAGGAAGGCATCAAGTGGACATTTAGAGCATCTTGCTGGAGCAAGACACTGGCTGGATCCTGACAACATGCTGGTCTTAAGTTTTGGGCAGGAATTTGGAGGGCCTTGATGGAATACATTACTGGTAAACAGAGTCCCTTTGGCAGTTTGAAGACATGGAGCACTGTAGTTCTTGGCACAGGGTCATTACCTCCCCTCTCTCACACCCAACCTGCTAATGCCCTGCCTAGAGTTCTGTGCACAGGCTGTGGAAATAAGGCCTCAGCCCAGTTCCCAATAGGGAGCAGGTGCTGAGTTTTAATACAGCTGTACTATAGCCCATGACCTAGCCTTAACCTCTCACACTCAGAAGATGGTTTCAGTGAGTTAGATGTGCATGAGTGGGAGTCAAGCATTGTAAGTGCTGCTGCCTACACAGCCTAGTTCCAGGACAGTGAGCAAATTGCTTTCCTGAGCTGTACAATGGAGATCATGGCTTTAATAAAGCTAGGGCAGGCTTAGAGTGCTAGGCATCTTCCACTCACTGCCCAACATAAAGGGTGTGCTGCAGCCACTATTTCTCCCTCTGCAGGCAAAGGCTGTGCCTTCCTTGCTCACACAGTGGACACATGGATTGTGCTTAAGGCCTTCTGCATCAAGCTGTATGCTGTTAATGACAAGCTTTAATTTCATTAATGGAGCAGGTAGGTGAAGTGGACAGCCTATGGGAAGTGAAATTTTACACTGGGACCATGAACCAGCTCTTAATGGTTAATGTAACATGAAACCATGTGTATAGGCCACTCGCAACATTACTGTCATTGACTGCAATGTGGCTGTTACTGACAGGTCTCCCCCAAAAACCTGGCACTGAGGAAAGTGATGCTGGTTTTAAAGTCATCAACTGCCAGTTTAACATTAGACCATGTCTGGCTGTTCTCAGTTTAATGCTTCATCTGGTAGCAATCTTAAACAGGTGGAAGCACTGACAAGCTGTAAGGAAGAGTCAGTACTTCACAACTGCAGAGGAAGTATCACTTGAGTTTAGACTAGGCATCTTGGCTTTAAGCATGTTTTCTGTTACTGCAAACAGACAGCTCACCTTGAGCGCCAGGTGCTCCTTGCACCCTATCCACCACCCCAGGACCCTGTTCATCTTAGGAAGAGAGTACTTTTCTGGAAGTGCTGGATAGGAGCCTCCCTTCTCCTTGAGCATGGATTCTAGCTCCCACCCTGGAGTTTAACAAAGGTGATCTCAAGACTCCTAGAGAAAGCCAAGTCATTCGTTAGCCACTGCGACAGAGGCTTTTTCCAGCAAGGAAATAAAAGCATATCCAAGTTCACCTTTGATTCTGTCCTTTAATTAAACTATAAGCAAATAATACACAACAACTTGCACAAACCAAAGTGTCTCAAGCTTGAAAACCATAACGAAGGTCACAAGACAGGCTGTCAATATAAGCCCCTAACTTAATTTTCTGGTTCAAAAGCTTTGTCAAGTTTTGCCCCCCATGCCAGTATATAGTTAAATCAAATTAAAGAACACAGCAATGGCCCAATTGACACTGGTGTGGATCAGAGCAGCCATCTCCAGGGAACATCTGAAAGTCTGCTGGGTTAGTAGCTGTCCTTGGTTAGTTACTACAGTATTCCCCTTGTTGCATGGTAATCTGCTAGGAATAGTGTTAAGTGACTAGGGAATTCTGTCCTTTTCCTGCTACTTAGTAGCATGTCTGCATATAGGCAGGCTCTGTGTGTTTTAAGAACTTGTTTGCTACCATAAGTCAAATCTTTCTGCTTCCAGACTAATTGTGAAATTTGACATAGGATCACAAGTGCAACTGGGAACAACATGCAAGAACAGATTAGTTCTTACCCAAGAACCTCAGCTCTCAGCATGAAGGAAGAAAAGCAGAAATAGTTTTCCCACAAGGATTTTCAAGACCCAGGCTTTTCCAGATGGTCCAAGAGGCATAAGCAGCTCTAAGCATTTCACCTTATACTTCTACGTTGGTACACTAGTGCTCCTTAGGCAGCAATGGTTGCTGAAGAAGTGGGCATAATAAACGTTTCTTTTTCTGTCTGGGTAGGAACCAGTTGCTACTAGCAACTGAAGTCTGCATTGCTGATTGGGCAAGACCCTCCACCTATGCAAGAGCTACACTAATAATGAAGCAGGTTCAGATCATTGCTGTGCATTTGGTAAGGGGCTCTGGTTCCACTTAGCAATTGTTTGCAGAGCTAGCATGCAGCTGGTTAAGAGGAAAAATGTCCCCACGAGCAGTAGGGACAGTGGTAGAAATTGCTCTACTCCACCATTGTTACTTTTGTTCAAACTTTGTCTCCAAGAGACTGTTGATACATCTCATTTCAAAGCTAGTTTTGTTCTAGGTGCTGGGATTTGACAGTGCAAGAACAGGTGAAGGGCTAGGTCATCTCTCCTGCCTACTTCCCAGACAGCTGCTCATAGAGTTTTGGCACGTAGCTATCCCACTCTGCCTGATAGCATATGCCAGCAACCGGGGGTCCCAGCTTGTACTTTTTGCGGAAAGATGCCACTTGGAACTTCCCACGTTTGTCACCAGATCGGTTAGTGAGGATGGGTTCGTTGCAGTTCAGCGGCTGTGGCTGCTCGTAGATCAGCCACACGTACCGGTGAAGTCCTGCAGATTGAGTGGGAGAGAGACATATGCTATGTTAAATAGGGAGAAGAGAAGAAAAAATCTGTATTTGTTTTCAAGGTAAGCACTATGGTACATAAGCCTGTAATCACACACCCCCTAGATAAGGATCTTATCCATCCACATCTACTCAATCTTATTATGGTGTATAAACAAACCATTCTGGTACCCTTCACCATTGAGGCTGTCAATTCAAGTACACAAGGAACGTGCAGACATAGCATCAGATGTAGACATTAGGTAAGCATGCCAGGCACTGTACAAAGACAGATAGGAGCTCTAGGGCAGACATCTTACTGTACAGATGAAACTTTTGTTGATTCCATGGTTTGGATTTTTAGCCATCTTGGTGCACAAAGGTTAGGAACTACTTGGAAGCCTTTTGGAATAAGTATTTTAATGGAAGGACTTGTTAGATAAAATAGACTCAATGGCACTATCATATTTACCACTTTTAGTAGTGTTGTCCACTTTAAAAGACTGGTCTGAAAGCAGATAGAAGCATGTGTTTTGCATAGATGTTAGGGCTGGCACAGCAGAATAAGTCTAGTTTTCTGGCATAATCCAAGCAAGTCTTGTAAGAAAGCACATTCTGCATCCAGAAGAGGACCAAGACAATTCCCACAGAGCGCCTTAAACGCAAAGGCCTTGCCAAACATGGCAGTGTTTGACACTGTGAGAATGCAGGGTCAACATCCTCTGTCAGTTTATTTTAAAAGGATAAAGTAAGGTGTACGGACAGGTCGAACTCACCCCTTGTGCAGGTAAATATCTGCCAGGATCCTTTACAATGAACACTACCACTAGATTTCTAATGTTTTTCCCCAGTTTGAGAAGGACACAGGAAGAAAGTGTCTAATCCAGATCTGTGGCATGAGTAGTGTTTGAAAGCAGAAATGTTGGCCCCTACTGAACACACCCACTGCAAATCTCTCTCCATATGCAGGTGAGCAGTTAATGCAGCATGCACCAAGTCCCAAAAAGAACTGTTCCAGTCTCCTAGGCTTAACACCTGTTCTAAGTAACCAAAGAGCTTAACAGGCTCCCAGCCAAACACCACTGACTTCAACCTGTCTACTACATTTACCCAGGAGAAGAGAGCTCCAGCAGCTGGTATAATCTTCCAGGTAAAGAACCATTGTAATAAGCTTCTTTACATAGAGGAAACAAAGTTTAATACATGAAAAAAATGCATCAGCTACATTTGAATATCTTTCAGGGCCAGATTTGAATTTAATTCTCAGCTTGGAGCCACCCAGTTATCAACTCAGTGAAATTCTCTCCACCCCCTGATGCAGGCAATATGCCAGTCATTTACTTTCCCCATGGTGGAAATATGCTAGAGGCAGATGGTCAGTGCTGGGTCCTGCTTCAACAGCAGTTACTTCCTGCACCAGTAGTGCAGAACAATACATGTGGCCCTCATTTCTATCAGGCAGCTTTTCCCTCCAAGATGGTGACTTTCTTCTGTCTGTGCATTACAGCTCCCTGCACATTCCTGCTTGGGTTCCTCAACACAGTGAATGGATTGTAATGTTAACAGCATGGATCTGTTAATCAAGTCCAAGTACTGTAGTAGTCATTAGAGCAAGGAGTCTGGCCTTTGCCTGTGCAGGACCTTCATGAGAGGTGGGGTTACCACTTACCTGTCCCTTTAGGTGGCCCAGAACCAACGTAATCAGAAAGGATGCACCCACTGCTTATGTCATTCCCTTTCATGTTGACAACCAGGAAGTGATGCCATTCCCTAAAAGGAAGAACAGAATATGCTCAAGTTAAAACCAATAATAGCCTCTAGAGATAAATTCACTTGGCAGTTCCAGTGAATTCACAACCATGAAGATGGCTGTGAGAAGCAGAGTATTTCCCCACTCCCACCCTGTCCTGGTGGAACTTCACAGGCTCTTGTTAGCTCTGCTAACTTATGCCATATACGCACACAAGGACGTAGTTTCACATCAATATTATTGACCTGAGCCATTCGGATGAAGCCAAGATGACCAGCAGGGCAGAGACAGGTGCTTCTGTGTCACTCCAGTGTGCAGCAGTGCTGCTTTAGGCATTCAATGCCAAGGCACACATTTCCCAGCTGTGGATGTCTGGGTGAGGAACGATGATTACCAGCTAACACTCAGGTGCAGGAGAGCTGAGTTCTGTTGCAAGTTTTACTACAGGCTCAGTGCAAGGCCTCTGGCAAGTTACACCGTCCCTTTGTACCTCATTTCTACTGCCCCAATCATCAACTGAAAGAGGCAGCATGAAAGCTGTACTAAACAGTTCAGTGGTTATGCTATTGTCATTGATGGCAGTGAAAGGGAAGCTTCCAAAACCCTCCTACTCTGTTACCTGAACTTTGGATCCTTTCTGCTAGGAGCATCTGGGTCAGTAAGAACCAAGGTGTAGAGTTTCTGTGGATCGCAGCCATCCCATTCAATGCTGGTTGGGCGGTTCTGAACCTATAATGATAAAGTTGTATAAAGTTGTATGCCATTTATTAAACAAGGGAAAAGTAGTCCTCTTCCCATAAAGCATCCATCCCCCCAACGTGCTGCAAGCCATATGTTTTATTGCGCATGCATCTGAAACACCAGAATGTTATCAAGCAGACCAGTTTTCATTACACCAGAAGGGAGATTGCTAGTAGATGAGATCTAAAAACGTAAGATTTTTAAACAGAATTTTCATGACCTTAATGTTTTTTTCCCTCCACTTAAAACACATTTGAACAGAAACAACCCCCACAAACTCCACAATATTTGGCACCTGAAAACTGCACCTCCACGGTAGTGACAAGAACCTGAATGCGAAACACAGAAATGCTTTAAGAATGAGGCAAGTCCCTGACCATTTCTGTCATCCAGGCATCGTGGAGTGTAACAAGCAGGTGCATGCCACAAAGGAAGGTTAGAATCTTTGAATCAGTTATGGCATGCATCTACTGCTTACCTTGCATTTGGCAGCAGAAACTCACTGGCTGGGTGGAATTTTCCACTCTCCTGAGACATGCCTACCCATTGCGCATCCCAAAGGGGATGCCATCCAAACACTGCAGCACTTTTAAGTACTCTGATTTCCTGGTAACAGGGGGGTGTTGCTGGAGCAACACAGCCCTTACCACACCTTGGAGGACAACGGTCCCAGTTTTGCTCTCGTGCCGGTGCAAGTCATTGAATAACACCACTGAAATCAATGGCACTCGCCCCTGGAAGCCAGAGCAGGGGCACGTCCCGTATCGCTTAAAGCCAGAGGCCCCGCAGTGGGTCACAGGGCCACCCCCATGGCTTGTTAGGCTGTCCGCTCCCAGGAACCGCTGCGAGCAGACACAAGAGCCCGGGTGCACTGCTCTGTACGGATCCACAGCAAATCCGTCCCCCACCGCGCTGCCCAGTGAACGGCTCCAAGGCTGGCTGCAACTGCAGGGCAGGGGAGTGTCCGCCTCAGCAGCCACCGCTCAGTTCTCTACCCAGCCCCCCGCCAAGCTCCCTGCTGGTCCCCTTCCTGCCCGCCCAGCGCTTCGGCCCGGCCGAGGGGGGGCTCCACAGCGGCTGCGTGCGGGTAAGAGAGCGACGCCCCCGGCAAGCGGCCAGGCCAGGCCCGGGCAGAGGCGACCCAGCGACTGGCAGCGCCGGGTCTCGGGCCGCGCCCGGCCGCCTCCCCCGCGGGCAGCTCGGCCCCACAGCCCGCCCCTCCACAGGCCCCGCTGAGCCTGGGGCGAGGCCAGGACGGAGCGCGGCGCCGGCCCAGCAAGGGACGGCGAGAGCCGCGGGGGGGAGGGGCGGCGATCCGGCCTTGCCTGAGGGGGCGGGGGCCTACCTGGGTGGGGGTGAGCACTTTGCCCAGCTCGTCTATCTCCACCGCCCCGTACTTCACCCGCAGGGGCTGCGCCGGCTGCTGCTCCACCTCGTCCAGGCCCAGCGGCCCGGCCCACGCCCCCAGCGCCAGCGCCATGCTCGGGAGGGAGCGAGGGACCGTTAGCGACCGTTACCGCACGCGACGGCGCGAGCGACGCTCAGACTCGGATCCACCGCGCACGCGCGCACTCTGTTTGGCCGCCCGGCCGCGCGCCAGGCAAAAGACCCTCCCCCCGGCCGCGCTCCTGAGTGACGGCGGGGCCTGCCAATCGCAGGCGGGGCCCTGCTCCCATTGGCCTCCGAGGGCAGGGGCGCGTCTCTGTCTCTCGGGCCGGCGCGCGGACAGTCTCGGCGGTTGCCAGGGCGGAGGCGCGCGCGGGGCCGGCTGGCTCGTGGCTCCTCTCAGGCTCTCGGCAGCCCCTCAGAACCTCACTCCTGTTGCAGTGCCCCCCCGCGCTGTGCACTGCACACATGTAGGCCTGAGCCCCTCCCCCCCGTGTTATGGGACCATTGGGAACTGCCCCCCATGTTAGAGCAGCCCTGAGGGCTGCTCTAACTTGCACCTGCTGCCACTAGCCCAAAGGGACCATTGTAGCAGCTGGCAATAGCCACAGTGTAGGAGTGCCCTAGTTACAGCCCTTCCCCATGGTTCCCTGGAGCAGGAGGAGATACAGAGCTGCCTGGACTGATTCTGCCTGGCGGAGGTTTCTCCCTATGCTGGAGGAGCAGCCTAAGAAAGATCCAGCTGGTTTACAGCCTTTTCTGTGGGGCGGCTCTGAAATGGGCCCTTAGAATTGGCGCACTCCAGGGGAGCCGTGAGTAGAATTTTGCAAGGCTGCACTGGAGTGTTTGCAAATAGCAAACCAGGTATTTTACAGTCGCTGCGTTCTGTGCAGCCACGGGATGGAGAAAGTGTCTTGGAATTTCTCTTTGCAGCCACAAGGACGATAAACTTTCTTCCTTTAAATGAAAACTCCAGTTCTTCGGCCCAGTGTGAATATCCCTGAGGAAAGGATTGTCTTGCTAAGCCGCTGCAAGTGGGCCCAACTAGACCCTTGCGATGAAGTGCTTGTCCTGCAGTGGTGAGTGAGCTCGGTGAGTGGAGCTCAGCTTTGTTTTTGTTTTTTTAACCTAAAGTACTTCAAACAAAAACTCGATTAGGGTCTGATGTGGCCTGGGAAGCAAGGCCATCATCACTTCTCATAAACTGTGTGCCCCAGGTGCTTCCAACTGACAACTAAAGCCATGACTGGAATCTGCAGTTGCACAGAGGCTGCCTGAGGTGATGGATTTCCTCACTGGCTTAACCTGGCTAATCATCCGATTAATCCTAATGACTTAATTCCATGTTACTAATTACTGTAAAGGGTGTTCAGGTAGTTAGACCGTTCGTGATACTTCCCCAAATGCTATTCATTGACAGTAAGTGTTATATTTAAACCCCACTACGTAGAGGAAAATCTACTTGTCACTAGAATCACGTGCCTACCAAAATACAGTATGTTAGGGCATTGGTTCGCCTCCCTTTCCATAGTGGGACCCCCTCCACACCCTCTCCAGCCTAGCTGGCATCCCCCTCCATTAGTTCTATGGGAAGGGCAGGGAAGCTGCAATCCCTGACCCCTGTTTGCAACCCCCAGGTTGAGAATGTATCCATTAAGTGTACTGGGTGTTGTTAGGCATGTGCAATGTGTATATATATAGGGCAGGTAGTCAGGACTCCTGGGTTCTCTTCCTTAGTATACTGCTGATTCAACATGTGTGTGCCTCAATTTCCCTATCAGTAAAATGAGGATAATGATTCCTACCTTATATGGGGTGGTGTGAGGTGCAGTCTTTTGCAGAGCTAGTTGGTTTCAGACAAAGCAAGATGCAAGCATTCGTGAAGCACATCCCCTCTGCCAGGGGCTATCCGCAGTGAATAGATCACAGAATGTCTCCTTGTATTCTATTTTTGCCCCCCAGAGACAGGGCAGTCCCCTGAGGTTTAATCTCTGGTGTCTTCTAATTCTCCTGTTGACTTCCTATGTATATTGGGCTCCGATTCTGTTGCCTTACAACACTTAATTTCCATGTGAACTGAAGCAGACAGGTGAACATAGATAGGTCCTTCTGTCTGGCAAAGCCTGTTTGTCAACCCGGCCTGGGACACGGACTAAACATGTTTTCAGCACGTACACACAGCCCCTTAAATATAATCCCTACCTACGTCTTGTATGATTATGAGGATCAGTATGATCCAAGTTTATATTAGAGACCTCGTATGACCCTTTTTGGAGCAATAGTGTGAAAGCAGTTTGGTAGGTGTAGTTTGTCAGGCCTGACAGAAATTGCTGCTAGAGAACAGTAAACCTTGTAGGAGAGTAAAGAGTTAAAAGATGGACAAGTAATCAACACCTAGGCTACAGGGAATGGATTTATGGCACAGGCAAACTTCGTTTTCCTTATGTGGTGGAATTTTAGCTAGAGTCTGTTATCTCTTTTCGTTCCCTCCCTCTTTGGCTGCTTGCGTAAGGAATAAAACTAACAAATAACTATTCTCCCTCCTGCCAAGGTTTTTGTTGGGAATGCAATATTATTAGTAAGTTTCAAGGTAATGTGCCTATGCTCTGCCTATTCATTATGTAGTTATTAATATTAATTTTATAGGTGTTCATGTAACCAAATAAGGGTCTATGGGGAGTTGCTGGAAATGGATACATTTACATACTGTTATGGATAAAAGAATTGTAAAGTAACTCCCACGTTGCTCACTCCCAGCATTGAGGTGGAACGAGCAGGCAACAATAAAAGGGTGCCGTCTCTCCAGTCCGCCCCCAGGACAACCTGTTTGATTGTTTCTAACAAACCCTTTGCCAGTGAGGGGTTCTTAGGGTCACGGTAGTATGGCTCTTTGTTGCTGTCAGAGGAATTATTAATGGGAAAGTTAGGCCAGGTCTACACTTACCTGAGAATTCAGCAGCAGTTGATGGAAGTTTCTCAAGCTACGCGGAGTAGCTTGCGTAACGCCCATTGTCGTCTTAACTTCCGTTGTGCACAGCGTCTTCACTGGGCTGCACCGATGGGAAATACGTTCCCGTCGACACAGCGCTACGCCACTTTAATGCAGTGACTTCCTGCTCAATTGAGCGGGTCTTTACTGACTGCTCAGCCGATCCAGAAAGATCAATCTGATGGCGGTCAATTTGCTGCCATCCGTGTGTACATAGCCTGAGTGTTTTGATCAAGGTCTGCTTTATTTCCTCGTGACTCCTTGATGCACATTTGAGTTGGCAGGTGCCTGCATAACGTGTATCTTGACATGCCACAGGTGGGGGCAGTATGAGAACCTACACATAGTGTGGTCTGATCTCCAAATGCCTATATAGCTAAGAGTGTTTTATGTTCCCAGTGTCTTTCGGGTATGGAGCACATTGTACAATGATTCGTAGACGTTAAGGCCAGACGCCACCATTCCAATCACTTCCTGCAGAACACACAGTGGTCCCTGCATCAAGCCCACCAACCTGGGATTTAACTAGTAGCTGGACAGTTCCAGCTGGCAGAAATACCACTTCGCTGTTTGCAGCAGGAATGAGTTTCTGAGGAGTTAGGTCTGCATGGACCTGATCCAAAACCCATTGACATCAGTGGGCTTTGGATCACGCCCCACGTGTCCAGAATATACTGCTGTCGGTAGCTCTCATGACATGAGAAATGAAAAGCTGTGCATTCAGGTGAACATGGGCTATTCTATTTAGAGCTAGATCATGCCCTTGAAAACTCTGCAGGGAAGGGCCGCCCCAGGTATGGCTTTCACCTTCTTGCATGTAAAGGGGGAGGTCACACACCACTGCAGCACTGTTTCATCCTTTGAAGGACCCCATGGAAAGCTGTATTACCTGTAACTCAGCATTCCTCTGCTCTAAGGAACCCTAAAATAAGGGGGGAGCTGTGATCACGGGAGGCCCTACCAGGCACTGGATAGGGTTAGCAGGGCCCCAGAACTCGCATGGAGTTTGGGATCACAATCCTAGTCTGTTTCACAGGTTGTGGGGGAAGAAACTTCCCTTCCCTACAAGGCAGTGCTCAGAGGGGATCCCTGCAAAGGAGTCCTTTCAGGAGCCTGCTCTGTCTTTTGCTCTTTACACAATAAACATAAAACAAAAGAAGGACACAGGCATGGCACGGTTCCAATAACACGGCATGCAAGATCTTGCTTCTTGTGCACACTGCTGTTTTGTCTGGGTTCTGGCAGCTTCTCCAACACAGAAGATGGTGGGTGTCACTAAAGGGCTTGCAGACCATTTAAAAGGATACCTTATTGCGGCACGCTACAGGGCCGTCTCCTACGAGGGCTTAGCGCGTGCTTAGCTTGACTTCAGTGGGCTACGCATGTGCTTAAAACTAATCACACGCATACGTCTTTGCAGGATGATGGGCCACAGCTTTCCTCCTCCTCCTGGGAGGGCGATTTTTTCCTTTGTCTCCTTACATGCACTACATTAAAATAAATATGGCAGGATATGGTGGAGTGCCTGAGAGGCAACCATGTAATGCTGCAGGCCCAGGAAGTTACTTTGAAGTGGATAAAAACCAGAGAGGTTACTCACAGTCCTGGTTGCTTCCTCCCATCCTGTCTGACAAGCTCCTGATGGAGAGCACCATTTGGCAAAGACAGATTAACAGAGTGAAGATAAGGAACTGGATTGTCTAGACTAAGCAGCCAAGGACAGGGGTTGCAATGATGGAGGATTCTGTTCTAAAGACTCATGCTGTTCCCTTTTCTGTGAAAATAACAAATTAAGAATCTCTCTCAATGTGAATTTTGCCCCCAGACCCTCAATCTCTGTATCAGAGTTTAGCCACTTCAACCTGGCCAGCTCAGAATGGGGAGT
Source organism: Mesoclemmys tuberculata (assembly GCA_007922155.1). Classification (NCBI taxonomy): domain Eukaryota; kingdom Metazoa; phylum Chordata; order Testudines; family Chelidae; genus Mesoclemmys; species Mesoclemmys tuberculata. Next base: position 3,753,622 of record ML675638.1, read on the forward strand.
GGAGATCTAGTCCCATGTATCCTCCACCATGGGGGATGCTGCTGGCAGAGAGCAGGATTCCAGTAGGATAAGAGTAAAATTAAATAATTAAAGTTAGCTTAAGTCTGGTTAAGAAAATAACATTTCATCTTATAGTTTGTGGCCAGTAAGGAAAAGGCCCCAATCAGCAAGTAAATGAAGGCTGTGAAAATAGTAAATAGTGTTACTTGTAGTATGGGAAGGATGTATGGTTCCAAAAGTAACTAATACAGTAAAAGAGCTGCAGTAACAAGACAAAGAAAAACTGTCTTAAAAGAAACAAGCCCAAACTTTCCCATGGTTCTGCTGCTTTGGGCAGGGGAGGAGGGGAGGGAGAGACAGAGAAAGAGAGAGGAGAAGATAAGAAAGCAAAGGCCTTTGGAAGAAAAGAGGCTGGAACTCTTATCTGGATTAAGACTGGAAATAAGGGTGAATTGTCTCAAGTTGGTTTTCAGCTGTCACTACTTGGAAATGACATCACCTGTTTGTTAAAGGGTATAAAAAGTAAACTCTGAAAGGGTCCATTGCTAATGCTAGCCTGACCACGTAGGAGCCGACCCATAAGGGTGCAGTAAGCACCCAGGTTTTAGCCCATTGGTAAGTATCTTGATCAAATGCGTATAAATGTTTTCTTACTGTCTGGCTGTAGGAAATTGCTCACTGGTTGGGTTTTTTAGGCATGTTTAGAGCAATTGTACAAATATCATTTGGCCTTTGGATTTAAAAAAGGAACGTATGGTTAAATTAGTGTTTGGTGGTTTCCCATATCAGTATTAATCATTTCATATTCATCATTCCAACAATTCCCCTGGCTGCGAGCAGGAGGGCTGTTCGGACCACAGAGGACTTGGAAGGATAGGTGTGCACTTAACCTACCCACACACCCATCCAAGGACGTGGGCAGTAGCTGGGCTAATGCAGTCCTGTGCGCTGAGGGCCTGATCCAGCTCTCATGGGAGTTGGATCGGACCCTGAGGATGGATCCTGCTCTGCTGTTTGTTGGGAGTGGGAGAGTGAAGGAAGGCTTAGGAAGCTCCCTATGTCCTCTTCCCCATTCCCACACCAGTGTAACAGAGGGCAGGACTGAGGCCTCTGGCTTGGGCTCTCCTGCAGCTGACTCCTTATATGGAGGCTGTGGTTCTAAGCATAGAAGTGGGAATCAGGGAGCCCCAAATTGTAATCCTGGCTGTGACTCATAAAAACAGTTTAAGATTGGGGGTGAAGATCATTTAATCCAGTGGTGTTGGAACAATTTTTATAGTGAGGATGCTGAAAGTTGTTGAACAAACACTCAAAGTTTGTCTTCCCCTTCTCTGCTGTTGTGCTGACCTCTGCTGTCAGCCAGGACCAGTGCATGCACTGTTGGGGCATATGCACAGTAGCCCTCTGCTAACAAACCCTTTGCAGTGCCCTCAAGGGCGTGTATTTGTTGGCGCTCTTTGTTCCTAGCCTGTTTTCCCCTGAGTTCTGGGCTTGGAGTCTAATCTCTGCGCTGAATCAGGGAGGAGGCAGTTGCTATGAAACCTTTGAAAAGTAACAAAGAGCGATAAACAAAGCAGAGCAGTGAAGCAGAAGCAATTGACACAAAGGTAGAGCATGAGAACAAAACACCTGTGAGCAGGGTGGGGTGGCTAAGGCGTGCAGGAAAGGCATGTGCAGAAAGTATGATATGAATGCTCCACAGAAAAGATTAAACACAGAAGGAGGGGAAGACCACAGGCAGTGTGGAGAACACACCTGTGTGTCAGTAAGATTGAGTGAGTGAAACACTCTTTTTCTGCATGAGGACTAAGCAGGGAGCCAGTTCCCCAGGGCATTGAATACAGTCATAAGAACGGCCCTACTGGGTCAGACCAATGGTCCAGCTAGCCCAGCATCCTGTCTTCTGACAGTGGCCAATGCCAGGGACTTCAGAAGGAATGAATAGAATAATCAAGTGATCCATCCCATTGCCTATTCGCAGCCTCTGGGCTTGGTGCGCCTACAGATGTCAGTGAGAGCTGGATATGTAGGTCTAAGCCAGTGTATGGTCCTGTGCAGTGCACGGCATTAGGCTCTAATGGGAGTTTTGTGGTGAAAGCCCCCAGACTGAGGGAGTGCTAATTATTAATTGTCCTGCATCCGCTGACTTCCCTTCCGGGGCCCTGTCCAGCAGATGGTGTGACACACATCTGATTCGGCGCCTGAAGAGGGAAGGAGGCTCTACTGACTTCGTCCTCAGACTTTTAGAGTAGCTGTGCCAGAGAGGGAACCTGCAGCTTCATCAAGATCCCATCAGAAGCATTTCTAGCACACCCCTTGCTGGTCTTCTAGGATCATAGAGCTTTTCTGTAAGCTCTTTGGGGCAGGGGCCATCTTTTTGTTTTTGCAGGGTCAGGTACGCACAACAGGGCCCTGAGGTGTGATTGGGAGCAGCGGGTGCTACTGAGATACAACAGGCCTCTTACACACCGAGTCCTTTCCCCTGGAAGTGCAGAACAGTCCCAGGAGGCAAGAGCAATCGGACTGTGCCCTCATAGAGCATCTTTCACCTCAGCATCAGAGAATTGTGGCCAAGTATCATTATCCCAGTCCTACTGATGGGAAACCGAGGGCTGGCCCGGGTTAATCCAGGGCCGGGTCCTACCGACGGGAACTGAGGGCTTGCCTGGGGTAACCCAGGGTCTCCACCTACTGACAAGGAACCGAAGGCTTGGCTGTGGTAACCCCGTGTGTGCGCCTGCTGAGGGGGAACCCAGGGCTTGGCTGGGGTAACCCCGTGCCTGTGCCTACTGATGGGAACCGAGGGCTGGCCTGGGTTAATCCAGGGCCAGCTCCTATTGACGGGAACCGAGGGCTTGGCTGGGGTAACCCTGTGTCTGCTCCTACTGATGGGAACCGAGGGCTGGCCCAGGGGAACCTGTGTCTGGTCCTACTGAGGGCTGGCCCTGTGTGCCCCAGGCAGTCGGGCGGAGGACAGGAGAGCCCTGGCTCCCAGCCTCCTGCTGTAGGCAGGCAGGGCAGGCTGTTCACATGCTCCCTGCCAAAGGGGCAGGAGCCGGGGCCGGGTTGGGGTGCCCCAGCTCCCTCCTGGCTCCCGGCAGCAGCTGCGGGGCTGAGCCCAGCGCCGGGGACAGGAGCGGTGCAGCCGGCCGGCCCCCCCCCCCGCTCTCGGCCGCGGTGCAGCGTCGGGCGGGGCGGCCGTGGAGGGAGGCGGGGCGGTCCCGGGGCTGGCTGGCGGCTTGGGCGCTCGCGGAGCGGCCTCTCGGAGCCCACCTGCCCCGCGCCGCGCCCAGATGCGGGTCCCAGGCTGGAGCCCGGCCGCGCTGCTCCTCGCCGCCTGCCTCTGGCGGCTGCTGGCGGGCCGGGGCGCTGCAGGTACCGCGGGGCGGGACGCGGGGGGCGCTGCCCTGCACGGTGCCAGCTGGTCCGCCCGTGCTCGGCGCTGCACCTCGGCCCCCGGGGGGCTGTGCAGGGCGCGGGCTGGGGGCCGGGCGTGCCTGCCCGGGGAAGGGCCCCCTCCCCTGCTCGTCTCTCGGGAGCCCGGCCCCTGGCCTGGCCGAGCTCCCTAGCGAGCCGGGGCTGCGCTGGGGCGACCAGAGCCTGTGGAGCGGTGGGGGGACCTGCCCCTCTGGGGGGGAGCAGCCGGGCAACTGTGAGGTCAAATGGCTCCTGCTCCTTAAGCCTTCCCCTCTGCAGTTATCAACAAAAGAGGGCAAAGTCTCCTTGTTCCCCTTTTATAGGCAGGGGAAACTGAGGCAGGGAGCCTTTTCCCCCAGTCGCCCGGCAGGTCAGTGGGAACTCTGTTTTCAGTCATAGGCAGTGCTTAATTTCTGCCAGGGCTAAGCCCTGGCACCTCTGGGGTGATCAGCTGTCCCGATTTTATAGGGACAGTCCCACTATTCGGGGCTTTGCCTTACATAAAGCACCTGTTACCTCCCCTCCCGATTCTTCACACTTGCTAGCTGGCCGCATGCAGTAAATACAGCGAAAACATCAGTCTCCACTCTCCAGAGTAGTCCAGCTCTCTGGCGTGATCACTGAGTGCACAGGAAGAAGGGTGTGTGTTTTCTCTTAAAGTTACATAGTCTGTCATCAGCAAGAAGCTGTTGGAAACATCCCCAGGAGACTTGTTGGACTGACAGGATGATGTCTGTTGCCTCATGGAGAAGCCTTCAAAGCATTCCTGTTATTAAAACTTTAGTTGCTTTTTTTAAACAGCCTGGTTAGGTACTTCTGTATATCATCCAACTACGGAAGTCGTCATAGTGATCACGGGCCAGACAACAAAGAGTTACAGGAGGCAGCGTGGTCTGTTGGATGCAGCACTGGACTGGGATTCGGTGTCCAGCTCTGCTGCTGGTCTGTTGTGTGACCTTGAGCAAAGTCGCTTCCCCTCCCTGGGCCTCAGTTTCCCATCCGTGAAATAGCAATTCCTATCTTTTATAAAGTGTTTTAAGAGATACGGACGAGGAGAGCTATGTCAGAGCATGCTGCTACTATTTATTACAAATTGTATGACTATGCTGAGTATGTTTCATCAGAGACCTAATTTCTTCACAAAATGGCTAAATGGTGCAAAAAGGTTCAGAGTCACTCTTCATTTGCAATTCCTATTGACTTCATTGCTGTTATTATTTGTATATATACTTGTATTTTGTAGCGTCTTAGAGGTCCTGACCAAGATCGGAACTCTGCTGTGCTCAGTGCTGTGCTAATATGTAGTGTTAACCAGCCCCTGCCCTGAAGAGCTTCATGTTTCAATAGGGTGGGAGGAGAAACAGAGGCACAGAGAGGGCAAATGACTTCGCACGGCGGGTCAGTAGCAGCAGTGAGAATAGAACCCGGGTTTCCTGTCCAGAGCTCTCCACTAGGCAGCACTGATCCAATGTGAAAATGCTCAGCCGGTCTCAGAATTTCATTAGCAACTGGCCTGAGGTCACTTGGGGAGTGCATGGCAATGCTGGGAATGGAACGCAGCTCTTCTGGCTGTCTCTGATCTGAGTCCACAGGCACAGTGATTTACGGCTAACTTGGGCCATTCGCTGAGTCTGCTCCTCCCTGCCCGGAGTGTGTTTGCAGAACAAATGCCAACCAGTGAGCGATTAGCTACTTGTATGTAGCCTCTAAAGCCTGGTGTGCGTGGGAAAGAATAAACACACCACCATTCTTCTCAGTTCACCTTCCTTGTTCTGTCCCCTCCAGCTTGGTAGCAGTTGCGCTGTGAGATGTTATCAGGGTTTCCGGTAAAGCACAAACAAGACAGACTTTTATCAGATCTGTTGTTTCCCCCCCCCCACTCCTCTTTATTTTGTAAGTAGCAAGATGTTCTATGTAGAAACAGTTGTAGTATGATCACCAGCTGCCTGCATTTAGACCAGGGGACCTGGCCTAGGTAAGCCAGATTCTAAGGCCTGTATCCTGAGCATTTTAATAATCCAAGCCTGGCCTGCTTTGGGGTGCAGCGATGGCTCTGCTGCTAGACGAGCATGTTTTAACGGGAGTTCTGCTTGCTGGCGTTGGCCTCAGGCCGAGCAAGATGAGCTCTGATCACAGGATGATGAGGAGAGCCAGTGGGAGGAGTGGGCGGCATCTACCGTCTTCCAGCCGCTACCGATTCTTGAGCATTATTGTCCCTTTACTGGAGACTGTCTTATTCCCCAGCCATGGATGAGTGTTGTAATTGGAGCTGCTATAAAGGAGGAAAATGGGGCTGAGGCAGGGAAGTGGTGGCTGTGAATGATGAGACAGGTTAGTGTCTTTGAACCCTACTGAGACCAGATAAATGTAGCCTCCAGTCATTGCTGGCCCTAGATGCACTGGTCCCAGTAGCCCAGTTGAGATCAGGAGCCTCCCAAATCACTCACTCGCTGCTCCCTCCCTTCCACCAGCAGAGCTAGCCCTGTATCTTTCATTTTCAGCCCTCTTAGAGGGTTCCCTCTTGCTGCTCACTTGTCACAACTCGGCATCTTTAGCTGCCCAATGCATCCTAGAATCCTTTGTACTGGTTTGTAACAGTGCTTCAAAGGAGGCACTGTGGCAGCTGTCACGAAGGATTCTGGGATGTACAGCTGAAACCCAAAGATACCCCCTTGTGCATCTGAGCAGAAACAGGGATGCAGATTTTGAAGGGAATTTGGGTGGGCACAAACTCAGCAGCCAGGGAAAAGTGCTTTGGGATGGGCCTGTTGGTGAGTGATCTCAGGGTGATCATCTCAGGGTGATCTCAGTGTTTTTCCAGCAGCAAGCCCCGCTTGTGACACCCTTAGATGGCTCCTACTTAGCTAGTGGTTTGGATGGCCCCTGCTTTGTTTCATGGAGGAGAAGGCTTCCTCTTGGGTGCATGCCTTCGGGGATGGGAAATCCCTTGCTCAGATGCCCAGGGTGATTCACCGCATCTACAGGAGGGCAGCCAGCAAAGGGGGTGGTGAAGATGGGGGATGGTGCACGTGCTAATGCGCCCCTTCTCTTTGCACAGGAATGGAAAAGATGATTGTGGGGGAGGCCGGAAGGAGCGTCACTCTTGTGTGCCCAAATGCATCTGAGCGAGCGAGCGAGGTGGACTGGTTTCACGGTGACCCTGGTGCCGTGCCCCCACTCTTCTCCTCGAACACCACGCTGCCCAGAGACGCCCGCTTGTCCCTCGTGGACAATAGTTCTCTGCGTATCGGATCTCTGCGCCTGCAGGACGGGGGCAATTACACCTGCAAGGAAGTGTTGAACGAGACAGCCCGAGAGCACAGAGTCCAGCTCCTAGTCGCCAGTAAGTTCCTCGACACGCAGTGTCCTGTGTTTGCTTGGCCACATGGATTCCTTGAGTTTAAGGCCAGAAGAGACCATGTACAGTTTGACCCCCTGTGCATCGCAGGCCGTCAACTCCACCCAGCGCCCACAATAAATCCAACCGCCAAAACGAGACCCACAGGAGACCGACTGTTGTGTGTCACAGGCAGGAAGCAGAAGGGACCTGGGTGCACCAGCACTCGAGGCCCCTGCAATGGCAGGGAAATGATTAAATGAGAGAGACCCAGGTAATCCTGGCAAGTGACCCGCACCCACCCAGTGAAAACCCCTGCGGTCACTGCTAATCTGACCTGGTGGAGAAATTCCTTCCTGACCCCACGTGGCGATCAGTTAGACCCTGGGCATGTGAGCCAGAATTAGGCAGCCAAACACCTGAGAGAGAGAATACTCAGTGCCACCTCAGAGCCCTGGCCTGGGCTGCACATGGTGGCCTGTCATAGCCACAGTTGTAGCCCAGGTCAGGGCAGGTGGCTACATGCAAAGTGGCAACCTCGCTTCCAGATCCCGCCAGACAGCCCTGTGCGCCTCCAACAGGAACGACTCTTGGGATTGAGATTGGACCAGCGACCTGTACCAGTGTTGGAGAGAGTCTTTATCCCATACCCAGTCCCTGGGCCGCTTGCTTTCCCTCTCTGAATCAGAGTTGCCCTTTGGGTTATTTGAGCTGAATGGAAACAGTTTATGATGTCGAACCCGTGGCACCGTATGTGTCTCATTTCTGCGGTTCTCCCCCCTTTCCGGGCCTGAGTGAGTCACGGATGCTGCTTTGTGTAGATCCACGATCTCCCTCCACAGAGATGTGTCCCTTTTAAATAGGAGTAAGGAAACCCCGATGTGTCCTGGCACACGCAGGGATAGCTCAGTCTAGGATGATGGGGGATGTGAACGGTGAGCAGAGTTAGTGCCTGGGGAGAGTCGGCAGGCAGGCAAAGCCCTTGCAGAACTGAAATGGGGGAATGCATTCCTGCCGGCAGCCGTCCCACCTTGGGCTGCCATCCTGGTAGACTGCTCCAGCTAAGCCAGATTGATCAGTGCTTGGACAGCAAAACACAGGCTGCTGCAGGACCTGGCCGTGGTGATTCAGCAGATGGCTCTCTTCCCACTGAGTCAGGTTGAACCAGTGCCCTGCGGGATTGTGGGCGTTGAGAAATAAAACCAAGGTCTATCTGCCTGTGAAATATCTTGTGGCACTTTCTGTGAGAGTAGGGCTGTTAGTGTTGGTTTCCTGGCCAAGTTTCAGCTTGGGTACTTGTATTCTGCTGATTTAAATCACCTTTGTAGCTTCGGATCCAGACAGAATCCTTTTTTAACTCCCTGTCCTAAACTACTGTGCAGTAGTGCAGCACATTGTTAAATGGCTACTGGGTTCTTCCCCAGAGGTGGCTGCATTTCACTGGTGAAGATTCCTATGTGTCAAGTTTGTGAAATGTGCTGGAATCTTTTGGAATGAAAGGTGCTGTGTAAATATCTGAATAATGTAGAACACTTGGAAGGGGGTCTGAGTTCCTCTCGGTTTCCAGATACTGCTCCCCACCCCTTTCTGTTTCCAAGCCCACTTGATCACTGCGGGGCCCTCGTAAGAACTGCATCCAGGGTTTTGCCACATAATAACTGTGAATCTAGTGCTGGTGGAAGGTGCCAGGATGGCAGCATGAGGATGCAAAGCTTAGAACACCCACAGCACAGGTAGCCAGGACTTCCAACCCAACCCTTCTCCCCCAGTTCCCTACTGATGTTCCTCACCTCTCCTTCAGCAATAGCCGCCTCTAGCGATTAGAAGGGAGCACAGGTTCTCTGCCAATATAACTGTTAGCCTCTCTGCTGAGCCTAATTGGTGCAAGGGGGACTGTGATCCACTAGGGGCTGGGCTGAGACCACCTCTTCCATTTTATACCCCACTGCACAGCCCAGTCTGTCCTCCCATGACCTAGGGTATGTCTGCATTCCAGCTGGAGTAAGAATGTCTAGCTTGGGTAGATATATCTGTGCTAGCTTTGATGAGCTAGCCTGTTAAAAATAGCAGTGTGGCCATGACAGCATGACTGGTGGGACAGGCTAGCTGCTGCAGTACGTACCTAGGGCCCAGGCAGGATTGTACTCGGAGCAGCCAGGGTAGTCACTCAGCTACTTTACTGCACTAACTCAGTCACAGCTCACGCGCCTCCTTCTACCCGAGCTGGACTTTACACCGCCGACTCAAATGAAGACATACTCCAGCATGTGGGCGGGTCTGCGTCCTGTCACCAGGCCCTTAAGTTATCCAGTCCCCTTGTGTGACACTCTGCATTAGCTTTGCTTCCTTCTTCCTCCTTTGTTACCTGCAGTGCACAAGCGATTGTGTCATTCCTCCCAGCCTTATTTCCTGTTTGCGTTCAGGGTGTTCCTGCTCTTTGGCAGGCTGGCTGTGTGTGGATCCTCTAACAGAGAGCTGCACCCATTTTACCCAGAGCAGTGCTCCAAAAGGTCACGCAGGTGGACCTTCAAGGTGCAGGGGAATGCCACCATGGCTTGGAAATGAACAGCTGATTTGTAGAGTATTAAGATGCAAGAAAGAAACCTGCAGCTGCTGCGGAGCGTGGGTAGTGGTTTGAGCACAGGGCTGGGTGGTAGAGACTCCTGAGTTCTAATCTCAGCCCTGCCATGGATTCCCAGTTGAATGGCACAAGCCATTCAACCTTTCTGTTACCCAGTTACAAAAGGCAGAGAATTCTACGTAATCCCCTCTTAGTGCTGTTTGTGAGCCTAAATCATGGAATGCCGTAGACATGCTCTGTATTCATTGGTGGTGGTGGTTTGTTGATATTTTGGTTTGTTACATGGAATATTTAGAACAAGACCCAATTCATGGTTAAAAGCTTGGCTAAGGAGGGATGGAAAACTCAGTCTTTTTAGTTAATCCAACAGGTTAAGAGTGACTTGGTCGCTGTCTAGGAGGACCTACAGCAGGGAGAGATTTCTGATAATGAACGATGCTTTAATCTGGCAGAAAAAGGCATAATGAGGTCCACTGGTTGGAAGCTGAAGCTAGACCAATTCGGATTGGAAATAAGGGGAACATTTTCCACAGGGAGGATCATTAAGCACTGGAAGATCTTATGGAGGGACTAGTCATTATTGTTGATCATCACAGGGGAGGACGGTTCTCAAGCTGCTGTTTTGAAATTTGTCTAAATGCTAGTAGAGTTATGCTGCGGCCAGCCAGGAGTTCAGAAGCTAATCGATCGCTGGTGGTGGCAGATTCCAAGAGCCAGCACAAAAACGCAGTGCTTTTCTGCAGAGCCACCCTCAAGTCAGGTACTCAAACCCTGAATAAAGTAATTTCTGATGGCTCATGCTGGCCAGTCGCTCATATTAACACCAGCAAGGATTCAGGGAAGGTCGGACTGGCTCTCTGGAGCTGGGGCAGAGGAAGTTGAGCAACTAAGAACATCCAGTTTTGGCAAATAAGCTTATATTGAGGGTTCTGCTTAGTCACGGGAGTTACCAATAAAGCCAAATCCCACAGAAGGATACGTTTGCACCATAGAGACTGTTCAAAGCAGAGTGGGGATTTCACCTGCTTCCAGCTGCTTTTCCCTGGATGTTTGTAGGGAATGCGTGCGTCAAAGAAAATTAATGTTCTCTTTGTTTATACTAGTATGCAAATGAGCTCTGGCGGAGCCAGTTCAGCCTTCCATTATCAGTCAGAGATGGAGCAGGGGTGCTCCTGGCTCTACCACTAACACACTGCATGGCTCTCAGCAAGTAGCTTAACTTTTGTGCCTCAGTTTCCCCATCTGTAAAATGGGGATAATAATTCTTCCTCCAGGAGGGTGTGGTGAGGACTAGTTATTTTGTGTTTAGAAAGTCATGTGAGCTTTCTCAAATGGCAAGTTCCACAGCAGGATACATGTTTTCCCTAGCGTAGGTGGTTGCCACTTTTATGAGCAAAGAAACACTCTCTCAAATCCTATGCACAGCATATAGCCCCACTCTGCTATCCAAACTACATGAATAACAAAAAGGAAAGGGAGGTTACAGGTTTGCTACACTCTGCATTCCTCCCAAGCCAGCCCCGTGGCAGAGTCCACACTCCTGCCCAAAGGAAGCAGATGCTCCTTACTTAGAAGCTGCTCTTAGTTTGGGGTGTTGTTGGTGAACTGTGGTGGTGTTGCAGTTTTTCCTGACAGAATGACGTCATTTCTGAAGGCAATTGGCTAAATGCCCTGCAAAGCAGCCCTCAGTTCTCCTCTCCCGTGTGCCATCTCCTGTACGGACTGCAGCACCGGGTTTTGTTTGGCAGCCCCTGAGCTGACAACTGCTCTCTAAAGATAGAGTTGAATTACGAGTTGGATTGTGCAGGTTGGCGGCGGAAACACAATACGCTAACCCTGAAATCCCCAAGAACATTACTAGGGGGAGTTGTCTGATTACTGTTCAAGTGCCGAAAATACACGTGGGGGGATGTGGAGCTTAAAGAAAACAAAATGCAGAATGGAAATAAGGAGAAAGCACTCTCACCCCAGTCTTTGAAACAGCTGGGAGCCCACCTTCCTCTGATCCCTCACCCCGTCCTGTTGCCCTCTGACAATGCTGCAGTCTGTGGCTTCAAATGGCTCTTGACTTGCTGTATCCACATTCGGTTCTTTCGCTATTTAAATAATTCATAAACATAATCCCGGCTGCTATCAAAGCAAGAGCCCAGGAAAGACTCCAGAAATGACTGTCCCTGGGTCCTCTGCATTGTGGAATTTGGCCGCACAGTTGAACTGCAGCTTGTACGTCGATCTGGGCTGCAAAGCAGGGCTGGCACACGCAGCCCTCTTGCAGCAGGCAGAGCGAGGCTGGCAGGAACGGAGGAGGCCTGGATCTGGGTCCAGGGGCTCATTGCTAAGACCCCGATCTCGCAAGCTGAAGGTGCAGGTTCCCATCCTGCAAGCTGTTCTGTGCCCACATGGAGCACCAAAATTCAGCCTCCTCCTACTGGCTGGGTTGGTTTTGGCCAGGTGCACGGGAAGCACTCAAGCTTCAGCCGCCCATGGCCTGGCGATGGGGGCATGTGCACCTTCCCCAGGAGGCCTTTAAAAGCCACTGGCGGTAGATAGTACAACATGGGGACGACCTGTTCAGAACTCCTAGGGGCCCCAGATAATGAGTTTCCCCTCAGCTAAATATTGGGCAAGCTTTGCCCAGATGTAAGGTAGCACTTTAGGATGCTTTGTTACCCCAATTCTGGTTTCTCCTTGCCCATTTCAGGTGGCCCCAGCCATGTGACTGTCAGCATCTCCCCCTCCACAGCGCTGCCCAATGGCACGGTGTACGTAGACAAACGCGACACTGTTATGTTCAACTGCACTAGCAACTCCCATCCAGAGCCCACAATGGAGTGGACTTCCCAGCCACCCAGTTCGGCGCTAGAAACATCTCCTGCCGTCAGTGGCTCCTCCACCGTCTTCATCCTGCGTAATCTATCCTCACGCTTCCAAGGGAACTACTCGTGCTCCGCAAGGAACCCCCTCAGCGGCAGCAGTTGGACCTCAACCAAGGAGCTCCTGGTCTACTGTGAGTATGAGAGTTTGCAGTGTTACCGTTTGGTGAAAAGAAGGCACGAGGGGGGAGGGGTGCTTTTCTTGGTGTTAGCACAGGGGGTGATTGGAGGGGGAACAGCTTCTCAAAATCTTTTGCTGCAAAAAATTGGGTCCAAACATAAACCTCACACCTGAGCCCTCCTGTGGATCTCTGTATCCAAATCTGCCTTGACCATGCTTGTGGGTCTGAGCCAGAATAGGCATATTTTCCGAATCACATTTGAGTGGATGATCTTGGGGTCTGTGATGCAGGTCTAACCCTAACCCTGAGCTGGGTCTAACATCATCTGCCTGGTGCAGCTTTGCACACAACTGGAAATAGATATCTGACAATTGTAATCATTTCTGTGGCACCAGATTTCATCCCATGTCATCAAATGGAATGCATTGCCATTTTCCACACCCTCTGAGTGAAATACGAGTGGAAATGGATTATGATATTTACGGTTGGCAGTGTTGTAGCTGTGTTGGTCCCAGCATATCCGAGAGACGAGATGGGTGAGTTTATATCTTTTATTGGACCAACTCCTGTTGGTGAGGGAGACCAGCTTTCTAGTTACACAAAGCTCTTTTCAGCTCTGGGAAAGGTACTTCCCAGAGCTGAAGAAGAGCTCCATGTAGCTAAGAAGCAGGTGTCTTTTACCAACAAGAGTTGGTCCAATAAAATATATAACCTCACCCACCTTATTTCTATGCTATTTACTGACAGGTATTATTTGTATAGTGCTTTGATTTTGTAGGGCCCTATTCTCACCTGATGTAAACTGGTGTACCCCTGTGAAATCAGTGGAGCTATGCCAACATGTGGCAGCTGAGATCTGGCCCCTAGGGACTGTGTATATACCACAATGTATCAGGAAAGACTAAAGTGTGATTTCTAAGACACACTATTGTATCAACATCAGAAAAAGCACAAGCTAAAACCAAAACTATCCCGCACAGCAAAGGGAGGTTGATTCACTGTCTAGAGTTTAGAGGGACAGACTTTCATGGGCATGGTAAGGGCTGGGCTGAGATTGCCTTTCTGCTGGGGACCTCATCCCGCAAACAGACATGTCCCTCAAAGACCAGTGTGGAGTCGCAGGGAGAGAAGTGAGACAAGTGAGAGGAGAGAAGAACCGTTAAGATTTTGAAAAGGAGCTGGGGGGGGAAGTAATACCTTCCAGGCTAAAGTGCAGAGCTGCTTGTTGTTATGGTTACATGGCATGGTTTGTCTTAGCAGAGGTGAAGTGTCTTTAACCTCGTGCTGTTTTGTTGTTAGATCCCCCGCCGTTGGTCCCAAGGTGTTGGGCTCAAACTGCCCAAGTGGGGTTGATGCTCCAGTTGTTTTGTAGCTGGCCCGGGGGATACCCACACCCCATCCTCCAGTGGACAGAAGAAGGGCGAGACCTGGAGAATTCAAGCTGGGTCGTTAATGCAACAGGCACCGCAGACACCCAGGTGGAAACGCTGAACAGCTCTCGCCTCTTCCACGGAAAGGAGTTCAAGTGTGTTGGGAGCCACGTTATAAAGCAGGAGGAAGTGGAGCCGACCTGCACTGTGCAGATAAGTGCGTCAGCCTGTCCCTCCCTGGCTAGCCATTAAAGAACCTGTGAATGCGATGAGCCAGCTGCCGGCTTGGCATTAGGGAGAGCTCCAGACACCTGTCTGAGGGCAGAGTCATCTAGTGAGTCTGATTCTCCGCTGCCCTGCGCAAAGTGGGGTGAAACTCTAGCAAATCAGAATGGGAGCATTTGACATGAAAGTAAATGACTATGCAGGGCAGCAGGGATCAGAGCTGGTGATCCAGAGCCTGCACTGGGGCATAATTTGATAGACATAAGTAGCTCCATTCAGATCAGTGAGATGACTCATGCATAAAGCTACTCAGGCAGTAAGTGTTTGTAGGATCAGGGCCTGTGGCCAAGAATTAAAAAAGTTCCTAGTGATATTGGGTACCTCAATTTTTGGTTGCCCAACTTGAGATACCCATAAAGAGACTGGATTTTTTGTGTGAGTGCGATCAGATAGGGAAACTGAGGCCCAGAGAGGTGAAGTGACTTGGCCAAGGTCACTCAATTGGCCAGTGGCAGAGCTGGGAATAGAACCCAGAGCTCCTGAGTAGAGCCCTGTGTGGATACAAAATTTGGATCTTCATCTGATCCGCAGTCTGCAAAAATGATCTGTGGATATCCGCATCTGCAAATATAAAGCAGATACATGCAGATTTGCAGGGCTCTACTCCGGAGTCCCAGTGCAGAGCTCTGTCCCTCAGGCCACACCGCCTCACAAAGAAAGTTAGCACGTGCTTAGCTTTGAAGGTGGGCGTGTGCTTACGTGCTTTGAATCGGGGCCTAAGAGACTTGCCCAAGGTCAAAAAAGGCAGTCAAGCATTGCTTGGACTTGAATGCAGATCTACTGAGACCCAGTCCCGTGCCTGCTCTAATTATCTGGATAGGCAGTGGCTGCCTGCCAGTTGTGGATCCAGATTTCTCATACGTACACATATACGTGGCATGAAAGTTGCCATAGGAACATAAGTTCTTATTATAGGATTTTCAACCTCCTTGACTCCCTTCCTCCCTCCCTGTTTAGAGGCCCCTTCACTGGAGGCTGAGCCGCTGAAGACCTGCTTTATGGATGGCACTGTGACCCTCACGTGCCGGGTGACGGAGAGCAATCCCCCTGCGAGAATCAGCTGGCTTCGGAACGTCTCCCAGCCAGAGGTGACGATCCGGCCTGGCGAGAGGTACCTGATCACACAAGAGGGAAGCGTTTCCAATCTCACCATACAGAACTGCTCCCACAGCACTGACGAAGGCTACTACATCTGCAAAGCTGAGAACCCCGTGGGGCTGCAGGAAGTGTACATTTCCCTCACCGTGAAGAGTAAGTTAGCAATGCCGTAGCTGGGGGGAGCTGCAGCAGGGTGCAAAGAGAGGGAGCACGACGGGAACAGTAACAATCAGTGAGCCTCTGGTGTAACGACCTGGACTCGTCTCCTCTCAGGCTCCCCTAGCTCAGTGAGACGGAAAACCACAAGGAGAGATGAACTTATGCCTCCCGTTGATCTGTGTGTGTTCAGACTTGCCTCCCACGTACCCCTGCACATCGGAGCCTTCCTAGCTGCGTAGGGGGCAGCAGATGCTGGCTGGCAGAGCCGTGAGCTTAGTCTGGTGAATGGGCCCAGTTGCTGGAGGTGACAGGTGCAATATGAAAAATGATACAATTCTTCCACCCTTTACGATAAACCGGGCCTGGTGTGTGGCGGCGCCTCACTGAGAGAAGCTGTTTCCAGGCCAGCTGAGCGACTGAGGCAGTCCCCTTGTGAGGTCCAAAGCACGTGTTACTGTGTAGGGGTATTGAGCGCACCTGCTGGAATCAGCAGTCGGGTGGAGCCCAGCCAGGGGCCGTGCCAGTGGCACGCTGCAGTAGTTTTCATCTGCCTACGGTGCGTGTGGGTGACGGCGGGCGGGCACGCGAGGCACCAGTCCTGCCAAAAGAGCAGGCCAGAGACAGGGTAACCACTGGCATCAATGCAGCACTGGGACCAGCCTCTTCACCTGTGTCTAGCCAGTGACAATCCCAGAGGCTGAGCTGCTGCATCTCCCCTCTCATCTGCACAGAGCCGGTGAATATAGTCGGGGTGGTGGGAGCAGTCGTGGTCCTGCTGCTGCTGGGAGCTGTGATCCTCTCCGGAATCGTCTTATACTACAGCCCACTCCTGTGCCTGAGAGGTAGGAGGAGCCAGCACCCCTTAGCCCTTCCCACCCTTGGGGTGCACAGACAGGAGCTCTGCTTCTCCAGGCCTGACCTGGTGCAGTCCTTCAGTTTTACCACTAGCCTGTAATACTGGAACCAGGCCCGCCCCTCCCCGCCTCACCTACCTGCGTCCACCACTGCTGTGCACACCTTTCCTCGGGCTTCTTCCTCTAGCCCCTGTAGGAATGCCGTCGGCTTTGGGAGCAGGGCCGGAGGTACTGAGTACGTGAGGCACTTGCCTAGCCGACCAATAGTGGATGGCATGAATGTCGTCTGGGGGACCTTGCACAGAACTGGAGAGTGCACGTGTCCTGTGCTAAACCACCCTCCCCTTCCCCTGCAAACTTATATCTGATGCTGTCATCTCATCTCATCAATCCCTGAGCAGCTCACGGCTGCCTTCTGCCTCCTTCAGCACCACCTTTCAGAGCCCTTCCAGCACTACATGGGCCATGGATCTGTGTCGATTGCCTGGGACAATCCCAGTTCAGTATTATAAATAACATTGCCAAAGGCAGCAAATGATCTTACAGTGAAACTGAGTTAACTGTGTCTAAGGAACCACGTTTATGAAGGTCCCTTAAATCTTTTTTCCTCTTCCCCCGCCTCCCACAGGCAGCATGTTAAGGTGAGTGTTTTCCTTCCCTCGCTCTCTGTGCAAACCCAGCCGTATCAGCAGTCTGGAACACTTGCTGTGGTCATAGCTAGGAAATATGCTCCCCAAGGGAGGAGCTGAACCTACCAAAATCATTTTATAAGGTGAGTGCAATTGTAATGATGCCACGTCCTGCGCAGAACCAAGGACCAAAGCCACTTGAGCTAATGGAGACTGCTAGCTATTGCTAGTAGCCAGGCTTCTGTCCTCTGTGGAGCAGCCGCTAGAAGGGGTGAAATCACACACGTCCCTGACCCGAGTGACTATGCCTTCTCTAGGGAGAAAATGAGCAATGTAAACACCTCTCGTGCTGCTTAACAAAGTGCCATTTGGTTAAACTCAGTTGTGGGGAAGAGGGAGCAGTAAGGTAATGGAGAACTCTTGGCTGTTCTTGTTATGAAACATCCTTGACTTTGCTGGGGAGGCCGTGGCATTTGAGTCCCACCCCCAGCTTCCTGAAGACAAGGTAATTCTGCCTTGATTCTTTAAAGTTGAGGGAGTAAATAAAAGCAGCCCCATACTGCCTCTCTGGTTTACAGATGGCCTCTCCAACCCAAAGGGCAACTTAAAGTTATATAAAATCCCCAAAACAAGAATCTCCCTGGCATTGTGGTGTTCTACATTGCAGCTACCTTTTCTAATGCTTCCTCCCCCCCCCCACTTCCTGGTTCTGTCCCTGATGCCACTCTTGTGTGGCTTCAGGTGACTTCCTTCCCCACCTGTGTGCCTCAGTTTCCCCACCTATGTAAGGGGGAAGGTACTCAACTCACAGGGTGATGGGTTCTATACATGAATGTTTATAAAAGTGCTTTAAGGACTTTGAATGAAAAATGCTACGGAGCTGCGAAGTCCCATCAGCACTGTTGCTGCCCGTGGATGCTGGGGGTGTGTGGCTGCCCTAGCAGCTGTTAGTACAGGACTTAAAGCGGCGATAACTAGCAGCACTCTGTGAAAGAGAGAGACACAACTCAGAAGCCCCCATGGGAAAATGGGGGGAGGCTGGGGGCTGGAAGAAGGAGGGAAGGGACAGCCCTCCAACATTCTCAGTCATTTGCCCTCTTGATCACAGGAATCAAGACTCGGATGATGTGTTTGTGCTGGTGGATTCAGAGGGAGACGAGGAGGAGGACGAGGAAGAGGCAACTGGCAACTCCAATGTGCATCGGGTGACGGCACTGGTGAATGGGAACAGCACCCAGACTGGCGGTGGCCACCATATTACTGAGAGTAAGCACCCAGCTTTGGAGATGCTTTGCTGCACAGGGGCATAGGTTGCCCCTACCAAGCTGCTTGGTCATATTTCTGTGGGTGGGAGAGGCCACATTTTTCCAGCATCCTAGCCCAGTGGCTGGGATCACAGCAGCGGTAGCTGGGGGCTGGGAGGAGCCGTGATGGACTCCACCTCTTCTCTTCATGCAGTCAGATCGCTGCTGAAGTTAGATGATGAGGATCTTTGTATAGAGACCGTGTCTAGAGGCCTCGGGCAGTCAGTATTAGGGCCCTGTTCTTCAGGGCGCTGCACACACCTAGCAAGAAGGAGTCCCTGCTCAGAGGAGGAGGAGAAGGATGGGAGGAAAGGAACATAGTGAGGCTGTTGCCCGCTCCGCAGCTGGCTTGCTCTTTCCTCACTCCTAGACAAATTCAGTCTAATAACATGGCTGCTTCAGATTACCACCTCGGCGCGGGGAAAGCCCCTGGGAGTTTTGGTCGGCCAGGCCATGACTCTGGTAGTAACAGTGTGCTAGGGTCTCCTGCCTTGTGATTCCTTCTAGGTGACAGCAGTGAGCTGCCCAGCGAGACCTCAGCAGAGGAAGTGGAAAGAGAAGAGAGGCCAGCTACGCAGAGGCAAATTGTCCACTTTCTTGCTGAAATGGATGGAACAGTGGGTGGAAGTTAAACTTCAAACATGCCATTGACACATTGCTGCATCCAGACTGTTAAAATTCCTGCAGTGGGATTGGTTTGATCTAGTGGTTAGTTTTTTTTCTTCCCTCTCCCCATCTCCGATTTTCATTCTTTTGTTTGTTCAATCTTTCCTGTCACTCAGTTCTTTTTTTCTCTTTCTTTTCAGCTATTTCTTCCTTCTCTTCCACTCATTGTCTCAGGTTTTCTTGTTAATAAGAGGAAGATCAGAGGCAGACAGAGTTCAGGAGGAATGTGCCTGTGCTTCAAATAGATCTTACCCCATGGGTATCCTCTTCATCTCTAAGCCTGCCATGTGGGGACACGTGGAGTTAACAGGAGGGCTGCTCTCCTTGGATCACGAAAAGGCAATCCCAGCTAGGTACCTGTATGTGCAGGATGCAGCAAATATTGGGGAGGGGGTAGGTTGGAGGACTTTGCTTCATAACTGCTAGAATGTGAATGGGCCTGGCTTTTATGTAAGCGTTCCGTCACTGGACGGGAACGTCGGGACATGCCACATGCTGTGTGGCTTTCCCAGGGCCAGCTGCCATGTTGTTCTGCACTGAGGAAGTTAGAAGAACTCAGTGAAGCGTTGCAATTGATTTTGATCCAGAGACCTTACTGCACTCTAAAAGCATCATCTAAGCTGTGGCGTACTTTTGCTGCTTGCTCTGCCTAGTGGGGAGGAAGAAAGGTGCTCTTCATTGAATCCCTGCTGTCTGTCTCATCAGGAAGAAAGGATGTTCTTGTGATTAAGACACAATTCTGGTCCTTCTCCTGCCACAGGCTTCCTAGGGGGCAAGTTTCACAGGCTGAAGTTTTCAAAAGTGGCTTTTAGATGAATGTTGGGAGAGGCAGGAACCCAAACTTGCCCATGTGCCAGTCTCCTTCCACTTCAGCACCACTGGGGAGCTCTGTGCTCGGACTGGTCCATGCCCATCTCAGTCACACAGGGACATAACCCACGAGAATGCTCCAAGCGGTGTGAGCAGACGACCCAGGGTGGAAGGGTGCTGTGGTGGTTTGCTCACTCAGGCTGGAGGGAGCCTTGCGTCAGCAAAACCTTCTTACAATAAATGCAGCTAAAATTTATTCTCCAGCTGATAGCCAGTTGTGTGCT
>ML675638.1:3773810-3836022 GCA_007922155.1 Mesoclemmys tuberculata
GGAGGCGCCGCCCGCAGGCAGCGGGGCGCAGGCGGTGGAAGGTGAGGGGCGGGGGGGCGCCGGGGAGGGCGGCGTTCGCCGGTCTCCGCTGCCCCGCGCCCTGCCCGGCGGCTGCGCCCGTCGCCCGCGGCGCTGCGGGTTCGGCGGTCGGCCGAGGACTCGGCCAAGCTCCGGGGCTCCGCGGCCGCCGGGTCCCGGCTTCCGGCCCCGCCGCCCGCGGGAGCCCCCAGCGAACCGGGGCCAAGCGCTCGGCCCGAGACGTGTCTCCCCGCCGGGGGGGGCCGGAGCGAGGCGGGGCTGGGCACGTCTCGTGTCCACACGCGAGCCGTGCCGCGGGCCGTCCCACCAGTCGGGTTAGCGCCTGGCCCGCGCCTCTCGGGGCAGGGCTTCGGCACCCGCCGCTGAGCCGGTGCGGCGGGTTTGTTTCCTGCCCGGAGAAGTTCACCGCTTCGTGGGCGGCCTTATCTCCATCCCCCGGCGGGCCTTTCTGGCTGGGAGTTCCCCGGGCTGCGGCCCCTGGCCCCAGGGCGATGCTCTCCGAGGCCGGAGTGCCGGAAGGCCCTGGCCCCGGCTGGTTTTCAGACGTGCTGATAATCCCTAACTTCCATTTCCTTCGCTGGCAGGTTCTCTGCGCTTCAGAAAGCCAGGCCCGCCGCGTGGAAATGGGCCTCTTGAAAGCCCCGTTGCCGTGCGAACACGCTTGATGGCTGCAGAGATGATCACTGTAATGCCCCATTTAATACACAGCGGCTATTCCTGCAGCCATCTCCCGCTTTTGAGCGGACACGCCTTGTGAGCCCTGTCTTCACAAGGAAACACAGCCAGCGTGGATGGTTGTCAGTCGGGGAAGGTGTTGAAAATGGTTTAAAGGCTAACAGAGACCAGAAAAAACCATTTCACAGGCGAGCTGAGGCTGGGTGAAAAGCATTTTCAGTCACAGGTGTATTTCCTAGCATAGATGGCCCTCAGGAGACCCCTTCATTCATTCTGCTGACGTGGGAAAGTCTTTCTAGGGGATAGCCGTTGCTGGGGTTGCAGTGGGGAAGGGGAGTAAAGGGAATAGATCATTTTTAGGCTTATAAATAGGCAGCCCTGTTCTTACATCATGTGTTACAGGAGGCATTTACCTTTTTGAGGAGTGAAATGTAACTTCATGTTAAATGCCAGACACTGGTATTTTATCGAGCCACGGTTTGTATGAAAAGCCTACCAATCTCCTGCTGAAAATCAGAGACTATACCACATATATTTGTTGGTATCAGATTTTTTTTTGAGGTTGGTGAGTAATGGAAAAGCCATATTAACGTGCACAACATTGCTGTTGCAATTGTTACTAAGCTCTACGTTTCTTCCTGATGTAGCTTTAATACCCATTCTTTGAAATCTAATGTTGGGGAAAATTGCAAGTGGTCATGATAGTGTTGGGTCTCAGCCAAGATGTTTCCTGCTCTGCATACTGGTTATATCCTGGTGTTCCTTGTGTAAGAATAGGAGGGGCTTGCTCTACTTTTTTGGGCTGGAGTTTCCTCTCCGCTGCTGTGCCTAGAGGTACATCTAATCTGCCACCCTAGAGGTAGCTGCATTTCAGTGGTGGTCTGTCTGAGGTTTGTAAAATGCTTTGAGATCCACTGGAATGAGAGGCACTATTTACGTGTAAGCTATTACCCTGCTGACAGCCAAAGCCTAACTGGAAAGTAATGTACTGAGTTCGTTCTGGCGCAGTGTCCGTGTGATTGTTGTACTTTGCCCTCTTGTTGCATCTTCCATCGAAGGTTCTCAAAGTGCATTGTAAGGATCAATGAATTGTCACTTCTCCCAGATTCCCAAAGGAGGTGTTGGGGAAACTGAGGCATGGAGGTGACGTGATTGGCTCAAGATCATAGCGAGTCGATGACAGAGTGGGAATAGAAACTTGGTCTGCCAGTCCGGTGTAGGAAGCACTAACATCCAGTCTCACTGTGTGCAATAGTGTTGGGCTAATAGCTGTTCTTGGCAAGCTCGTTCCCCCACTGGTGTCATTGTGACTGCTGTTTGGGATAAAGATGAGCTCGTGTTTCTTTCAAACTGAGAATGGAGCTGCAGTTAACATCCTACAATACCCTTGTTCTGTTCCTTACCAGATTAGAGTGGTGGCAGTGAAGCATTCCAGTTCACACAGCACCTCTCTCTTCCACATAGTGGTTACTGTGACCATCCAGTTGAAAATCTGATTGCCCAAATGTTCCTGGGTGCATTATAATGTAACATGCACTTGCTGCCTCTTTCCTCATTCAGTGTCATGGCCTCAGGTGAGACCAAATTAAAGATTCTTTACTTCCCCTTGCCCCTCTGTGCTCCTGGGGACACTGCGCAGGGACCAGACGCTGCTCGTGGAGGACTGGAGAGGAGGGCTCCCTTCAGATTTTTTTTCAACACTCTTCCTGAAATCAACAATTCACTGAGCAACTCGCCTGCATTATCAAGTAGCAAAAAAGGGCACAGTCCCCCTCCTTTTCCGTTTGCAAGTCACCTTCCAGATCGCTTGCAGGGTAAAACTGAACACCCCTATTGCTGTGGGTTAGTGCCTTAGCTTAGCTTCTGGAGAGCTGGGTTCAAATCCTGGACTGGGTTACAGGTGAAAACAAATTTAGTGGCTACCTCAGGAAAGCACGTGATTGGCAGCCTGAGAGGCCCAGAAGTGGAGTAGCAGCGAGTGCAGCAGGTGATGTGGCTCTGTTCCCATGCGAAGCCTTGGCTCTCACCTGCTCTGCTAATTCTTCAGTCCTGTATCACCACGCTGCTGCAGTCTCCTTTCATCCCAGCCTTTGATGCCATTTGGCATAACGTAATTTCTAGCGTTCTGCTGGGGGGGATGCCCCATCGATATTAATGTACTTTGAAGTCTTATTCACCCGAGCAAAGCTCAGTAGGCAAGAAAGTTGAAGTCAGTTACTGGCTGCCCAGACTGCTAGAATGTAAAGTTGTAACGTTACCACTGCGGAGTGTAAAACGCCATCCCAAGCAGATCCTGGTTTCAAAGGTAGTTTAGCTCACAGGGGAGAATGAGTTGCGTGGTGTCAGCCTAACCCCAGAGGGCGTTTATCCATGTTACAAAACCATCACTCAGTTTGGCTCAGCAGCTGGACAGGAAGTGGTGCCATGTCAAGACCAGTTTGGAGTAAGGGCCTCGTCCTGGGTCAGGCTTGAAGGACGTTGCAGGGCTCTAGGCAGTATGGTTGGTCTAGTCCATTGGCGTTAAACTTGTGCATGAACATAAGGGCCAATCTGTGCTTTAAAAAGCAGTGATATAGCAGGAGGCCAGTGTAATAGGATGCAATGTGATCTAACCAGCTGAATTGCCTCCGGGTGCCCTCATGAAAAGTACCTGCTATGTACTTTTGGTATGGTAAAAGTCCACTGTTTATTGGTAAGGATGACCTCTTCTGTATGCTGTAAACGAGCCCAACAGGGGCTGAGAGATTATGTTGCGGGAGATATAGGCTCGTGTGTCCAATCTAAAGGGGCCACCTTGGAACACGAGACTTCCCTCCCTGCACCCCACTTGCTCGCTGGGTCGATCCTGGCCATGCGTAACATATACACTTTGTGCAAAGCTACGGTCTCAGATTCAAAGAGGGGTTCTTGAGCCTTCTGAAGAGGGGCCTGCGTTGTTGGCAGATCCAGCCTCTGGCTAGACGAGCTGCGACGGTTGAACATGTGGTGTTTAACATCTCAAGTAGTAAATCTTGTGGACGCTAAGTGGAACAGCAGCCAGACCATATTGTCTTAGAGCAGAGCCCTGCAGTAGGGCGAGCTAGTCAGTATTTAAATAACACAGCTCTTCATCGGGAGCCCTCAAAGCATTCTACACCTAAATAGCTTTAAAAATCTGGCCTGGAGTGACTTGCCGAAGCCACCTGCTATCACTGGGACTAGAAATCGGGTCTCCCGCATTGCAGGCTAGTGCCCTATCCTCCAGCCGATGTGGGGGAGCTTTCACAAAGTGTAGCTGGACAAAACAGGCGGCTTTTTCTCAAAATGCTTGGACATCTTCAGGTGGTCCGTAATGTCTTGAAAATGTGGTCCGGGGGGGGCCCATGCTGAATTCATGGGAACAGGACAGGGCTTGCCCCAAGCTTGCAGAGGGAATGTCAGAGCTGGGGTTAGAATTTGGGGGGCCCAGTCCCCACATTCCAGTCATTAGACTTGGCTGCTGTTTGCATAGCTTCGTGTTTGCTGCCGACCCTCAGCTCGGCAGCGCTGCCATCCCCATGTGTGTGTACGGTGCTGGGGCTGGTGCGGTGGAAGGTTGGCCCTGTTGCATGCTCTGTCAGTCACCGCGCCATCTTGTTCCCCAGACAAGCCTGTCCTGCTGGCGGAGCTGAAGCCAGGGCGACCCCAGCGATATGACTGGAAGTCAAGCTGTGAGACGTGGAGCGTTGCGTTTTCCCCAGATGGCGCCTGGTTTGCCTGGTCACAGGGTCACTGTATCGTCAAGCTGATCCCTTGGCCCTTAGAGGAATCGGAGCTGTAAGTACCCTCCGGCAGCCCAGAGAGGTGGGGCGTCTCTTCTCCTTTCTGCACTAAGTTGTGACCCTCTAACTCGGTGTCCCCCAGAGCTCAGCGAGCCGGGGTAAAGAAAGGCGAGGGACTAGAGATTAAACCTGGCCTCCCATAGCTTCTGCAGCATCAGAATCAATTCCCGTCTCTTTCCCCCATCCCCTCCTTCCTGGGTGAATTCGTCAGTCAGGTTAGCAGCCTGTGCTCTTAATGTCCTCCCGTAAACCAGCCATCAAGGGAGGCTAGATGCCCCCAATAGGTGCTGTAACAGCGGAGTCTGGGTGCTGTTAGGGCCCTTGCAGAACTGTGCCAAGCCATGTTACGTGACTCTCTCAAAGATCCATGCACCGTAAGCTCCCAGGGGGAACACCCAGCTGGAAGAAGGAAGGATTCCTGTTTAGCCTGCTGCATCAGGACCCGCTCTGCTAGACAGCACGTAGCACATGCGGGACTAGCCACCGGGCTGAGATTAGAGAGAGAGCTGTGGCTACGCTTGGAAGAAGTGCTAATGTGGAAGTCAGAAGTCAGTGGATTCCCCATCACCACCATGCCAGTGTAGCCCTCCTGCACGCCTCCCTCTTGCTCTCATGCCACCCTGGGAGCTTGCTGTTTTATCTGGAATTGTTCTGTGCATTTGTGCATTCTTCTGTTAACATGTCACCTTTCCTTCGGCAAAGGAGATGCTCCTGGGAGCCTGCAGATATGAAACCCCATCCCTCTTGTGGGTTAACTTGCTTGGTTTGGGCTTGTGTTTTTTAATTGGAGAATGAAACCTTTGTAAGAGATCACCTCAGTTAGGCAGCCATCTTGTCTTCAGAGACCATCCTGGCATATGGCTCAGTTTTCCTGCCTCCCACTGTACTGGAAAACTATCCACATTAAGCATTTTTGTCAGTCCTTTGAATGGTCAAATTTCCGTGTAAAGGTGCTGTCCATAATTTAGATAATGGGGGGATCTTTAATTTTGCATGTTTGTTTCAGTGGTACTAAGTGTTATAAGGGGATGGTGGGTCTTGAAAATCACCCAAAAGATGTTATGTAATTTATGGACACTTTCACTAATCGCTAAATGCTAGCATGCTTTAGAGGAAAATCCAATTCTCTCTGTTATCAAAGGGTTAAATACACTTGCACAAAGTGGTGGGGTTAGTCACATAACAGAGGAGATTGTGCTTCAAGCTCTTGGACTGAAAAGCATCTTCCATGCATTAAGGTCTACGACTAAATAGACTGGACAATGATTGATTAAGGAGGCAGAATCCATGGGGTGTCACGTTAATGACCCCAAGTCATTACACACGTACCTCCCATCACAGCAGCTGATCTGTTGGGGAGAGTGAGTGGAGCCCGGGGGAGGCAGGAATTTTAGAACAGCAAGCAGGTGACGGGCTTGGGACTGTAAAAGCAACGAAGCTGGTGTGGTCCGAGTTGTCAATGCTTGTCTGTAACAAGCTCTGCTGAGGCCTTCTCTACATGGTGGGGATCGGCCTCCTCCCTGGTTTGACCTGGTTTGGTTCCAGGCAGAGCAAACGGCATTGGGTTGAGCTGCGGCTGTGCCCGCCTGCACTAGGGGGTTTGCTCCTGCGTCTGGCCACGGATAGCTGAAACCCCTTGTGCGGACACTGCCTTCGAGCCATGCCCACCTAGCAGCGTCAGTAAGCTCTTTTTCCCTGAGTGTGAATTAGGGTGGCTGGGGGTGGCCGAGGCAGTCCTGGCAGCTGCTGAATGACCAGACAATCCTCTGCTCTCTGCAGAAGCTGCAAAGCATCTGAACGCAAGAGCCACGGCGTCAGAGCCGCCGTGAGAGGCGGAGGCGGCGCGAAGGAGAAGACACTCGAATGTGGCCAGATTGTGTGGGGGCTGGCCTTCAGCGCCTGGCCGCCGTGTGGGGCGAAGGAGCCCGACAGTCTGCTGGCTCCGGGTCGGTCCTGTCTGATCCTGGCCACGGGACTCAATGATGGGCAGATTAAAGTCTGGGAGGTGCAAACAGGTGATTGGTGGGGGTTCAACCTGCTGGATTAATCCAGCCCAAGAAGTGGGATAGGCGCATCACTTTGCCCCGCAGTCGCCCTGCCCCTGCTGGATCCCAGACGGGGCTGGGTGGTCTGTGCCTTTCTCTCCCCCATTCCTCCTCCCCTGGAGCTTTTCCGTGCCTCTGCGCATGGTCCTCGTGTTCCCCAGCTCTGCGTCTCGCATTGCAGCCCTGCTCCGAGCCCGCCTGGCCTGGCCCGGCCTAGCGTGCCCCTGGAACTTGGCAGTGCTGCGTCTAAATCACCTGGCAGCAGCCGCCGCTCGTGTGAGGCGGTAGGAGAGCTGGCTGTGGTCAGTGGGACGGCGAGCCTGTCTTCTCTCCATTACCTTTACGGATCCCCTTCTTCTGGGCAGCAGGTCAAAACTACAGTGGCCACTTACAGCCAATGGGGGTGGCTGGGGGGGGACCCAGACGGACTCCTGCCTGTTCTCCCATGGGAATAGACCAGGCCAGTAACATTGACCCAAGCAGGCGTTTTGCACCCCATTTTGCTTCCTGGTGGCTGTGGGCCAGGCTGCGGCCACAATCCTTAGGGCTGTAGGAGGTCACTCGTGGCCCAAGAGACGCTGCCCCCTTCTTTAGACCACATGCCCTTGTCAGCATTTGCCAGGCCCTCAAAGCTGGAAAATGCAGCTGGGGGGGGGGGTGCGTGTGCCTGGATCTGCCCCGACGAGCGCATCTGTCCGAGATGGGCTGCGTTCCTGCAGGCGAGGTGAGACGCGCGTGTCTGTGCCCACGGTGAGACTGTACTGAGCTGTGCGCTCGTGTCCGCAGGGCGCTTTCTTTTCAGTCTCTCCGGGCACCTGGACGTGGTGAGAGACCTGAGCTTCGCTCCCAACGGCAGCCTGATTCTTGTCTCCGCATCCCGGGACAAGACCCTCCGCGTCTGGGACTTGAGCAGAGATGGTACGAGCGAGCGCACGTGTCCCCGTAGAGCGGGCGGGTGGCGGGGGGTGGGCCCCCGACTCTCAGGTCACTATGAGCAGTTGTGCGACGCTGTTGGAGCTGGTATCATCTAGATGAGTCTCTGTTCTCCTCGGATGCAGTTAGGACTTCAGGGTCAGTGGTCCACGCCCCCGTTATGAACGTGCATGTGCTGAGCTGTCCATCCCAGCTCATGGGAAGCGCCTTGAACCTAACCCAGTGGAGACCTCCAGCAAGACAGGATCGAACGCCCTGAGTCGTGGTAGCGCAAGTGAGCAAGTGGGGTGAACTCTCGGTTGCGTCCCCCGGCATGGTCAAGGGATGCCCAGTGGGTTAGGATCGCTGGAGGCTGACTGAGGGCATGTCTGTGCTGCAATCCGGGGCATGGGACTAGCTTGAGCAGTCCTGCCTGAGATAGCTAGCTTTGATCTTGGGTATCAGAGTGGCAGGGCTTCGACACGGGCTGTGCCAGCCCTCTTGGCGCCCTGGGGAGTTGCTTGCGTGGCTCGCCTGCACTGAGCTCTGGGCAGCCGTGGCTGCAATACTCCAGGACCCAAGCTGGCTAGATTAAAGCTAGCTCGGGTATGTCTGTACAAGCCACAGTTACACCCCAATTGCAGAGTAGATGTACACTGAGAATAAACCCCATGCAGCAGAGAGGGCATCCACATGGGGAAATCTCTCTGGTCTAATCTAGTCTGACAGATCCTGTTTCCTTGCTTGAGAAGGCTGGCTTTAGAGTGGAGGCAGGAATGAGCAGTCCAGCTCTCCCTCTCTCTGGACTGCATGCTCCTCTCACAAACTGTTGTTGCCATCCCCAGGTAAGCACATCCAGGTGCTGTCGGGCCACACGCAGTGGGTGTACTGCTGCTCCATCTCCCCTGACTGCAGCATGCTGTGCTCTGCCGCTGGAGAGAAATCCGTGAGTCTTGCCTGTTGTTGGGGGGAAGCAGCGGGTGGTCTCATTTCTTGCCCATCCAGCTGTTGGAGAGCCCACCGGATCCTCCGTAGTGCAGACGAGCTGGATTAGTGGTGTGCGCTGGCCCTCAGTGGAGGATCAGGGCCCCATTGTGCTCAGACCAGTGAGAGAGTCTCTGTGTAGGTGTGGGGATGGAGCAAGCAGGGGAGATAGGAGGACAAGGTCCATCTGTAGGTGATCTGAAACGTCTCCCAAGCCCTTTTTGTTCCCATTCCGGGGGGAGGATTCTGTCAAGGCTCTGGATCCTGGCTACCCTCGACTCCCACTGGTGACAGTGGCCGGTTCCAGCTGCTGTTTCAGCCACCCAAAGGGAGCTCAGCGCAGGCAAGCCACGCAAGTAATTCCCTAGGGCTCCAGGGGGGCTGGCACAGCCCGTGTTGATGCCCTGCTGCTCTGGTACCCAAGATCAAAGCTAGCTAGCTCAGGTAGGTCTTACATCCCGAGAGCTTGGTGGCCAGACCCCTGTTCTTTTCCCTAGGCAAAGTCCCTGCCGTGCCCAGCCTTTCAGTTGGAGTCTTTAAGCGGCAGCGTGTGTCTTGCTGAGCCGAGCGCTGGTGCGCATCAGACCGGCTGATGTCTGCATGAGTGGTGCCCGTTTTCCCCAGCCCATGCCCCCAGTGTCTCGGGGGTTAACGCTTGGGTGGTCTGAGCGCTCCCTGGAGGATAAGGAGAGATTCTTCTCTTCCCAGTGTTCCCAGGCTAGGGGCTGCTCCCCTCCTGTGAGCAGAGATTGTAACCCTCCCCCATGGTTGACCCCCCCCCCAGGCCCTCCTGTGGAGCATGCGCTCCTACACCCTCATCAGGAAGCTGGAAGGGCACCAGAGCAGCGTGGTGTCGTGCAGCTTTTCGCCAGACTCTGCTCTGCTGGTCACCGCCTCCTACGACACCTGCGTCATCATGTGGGACCCCTACACTGGGGAGCAGCTGAGAACGCTTCGGTAAGGGGGCAGCTCCGGTTGGCATGGGAGCTTTCTGGGCACCAAGGGAGCACTGGGGCAGAGGGGGCCTGAGGGTGCTTAGCCTAGGGGCTGCAGCGCATTGCTAGCTCAGTTCCCCTGCTGTGTATATCGTTCTACTCCTCTCCTCCCTGGGAGGGAGAAGGTAAATGAATGACCTTTTCCCATCCCTGCGGGTAGGTGGCTGCGTTTTGCTGCGTTAGGTTTTTCTCTTGTGGCATGGGAGGGAAGGAATGACGCCCGCACTTTCCCTGCTGCTCTTTGGCGTCTGTAGCTAGTGCCCGGCTTCAGCGTCCCCATAGCTCAGCACAGTGGCACTTTCCTGCCTTGTTTTTGAAGAGCAGCCCAGGAAATGCACAGCTCCTGCCATGGAGGGGGTCGCAATCCGCGACACGCTCACAGCCAGGGAAAGGCACCTTTAACAGTGACACCTGTGAGCTGTGCGCCAATGCTGTCCATGCTGACTCTCGGAAGGCAGGAGTCCTGATTTACCATGTCTCTGTCCCCTTCACAACCCACACCCAGCCAGCCATCTGGGCCAGGGCCAGGACTCCATTACAGCTCAAAACAACGTGGTGAGTGAGCCCTTCTTCTTCCTTCCTGCTTAGCCACATTCCACTGCACTCGGCGTTGGACTACGGCGGTGACATCCACTGCAGCTCCCTGAGATCCGTGTGCTTCTCTCCTGACGGCTTGTATCTTGCTACTGTGGCAGATGACAGGTGAGGGACTTGGAGGGTGGCATTTTGGGGCTGACTACTGCGGGGTCCCTGTCACAGCCATTGAGATGAGCAGCAAAGCTCTTCTCAGCTGCTGGTCCTCAGCTTTCCAGCAGGGACCTCTGCCTTTTAAAGCCGGTTGCTTCTGCTAGTGCCTGGGCTTAAACGCTTTCAGAGCAGCATGACTTGACTGGTTTTGGTATGATGTGTCTTTTGTGCCTTGTCCATTTATACTGACACCCGTAGACTGAAACTGGAAAAGGTTCAGAGAAGGGCAGCAAAGATGATCAAGGGTATGGAACGGCTTCCATATGAGGAGAGACTAAAAAGATTAGAGCTATTCAGCTTAGAAATGATTTGAGTAGGGAGCTATATAATAGAGGTCTATAAAATCAGGAATGGCATGGAAAAAGTGAATGGAGAAGTGTTATTTACACTTTCACACAATGTAAACAGGGTCACCCAATGAAATTAGTGGGCCACAAGAATTCAAACAAGAGGAAGTACTTTTTCAGTTAACCTGTGGAACTCATTGCCATTGCATGTTGTAATGGCCAACAGTATAACTGAGTTCAAAAAAGAACTTGCTACGTTTGTGGAGGATGGGTCCATCAATAGCTATTAGCTAAGATGATCAGGGATGCAACCCCATGCTCTGGGCAAACCTAAATTTCTGACTTACCAGAAGCCAGAACTAGAAGATGGGGGTAGATCAATCCTTAATTGCCCTGGTGTGTACTCTCCCCCTAAAGCTCTGGTATGGGCCACTGTCAGAGACAGGATAATGGGCAAGATGGACCATGGTCTCACCCCATATGGTTGCTCTTATATGTTCTTATGATCTTGAGCCAAGTCACTTCATCGCTGCCTCACGTTAAGCTCCTCTAAAATGGATATAATGCTTGTCTCGCCGTGTTCTCATGAGGCTTAAGTAATGTTGTAAATTGCTTGGATGAAATTTGCTTTAGAAATGTGTGTGGTTATTATATTTTAACGTCAGCAGCTGAGTACGTATTTTAACTGCTGCAATTGGAACAGCTGGTGCTACTTGGATTTGTGAACTCCAGGGTCGTCATGGTCTCTCTTTCCCTCTCCTTCAGACTCCTGAGGATCTGGGATTTGGAACGAAGAACTCCGGTGGCCTTTGCACCTATGACCAACGGTCTCTGCTGCGCATACTTCCCACACGGCGGGCTCATTGCCACAGGGTATGTGTGTTGTGTGCAGGCCAGCGGGACTCGCTCCTGTGGAGAGCGCACTGTGTTTGGAGTGAGGGAGGCAGGGGGGCGGGACTCCACTTCGACCCAAAATACACTCCATTCTGCAACGCTGCTGTTGTCTCAAAAATGGGCATCTCCAGAGCAGCCAGTTCTGCACTACAGGCTTCTGCCAGCCCCCAGCTGAATCAGTCGCCACCCCCAGGCCGGCACAGGCGTGCTGGCAGATGCCATCGATGCTAAACCAGCAGAACTGCCCTTCTACCAGCAGAACGTGTTTTCTCGTGAGGGGGGAGGTTTTCCATACTAGTACGAAGCACAGGTTTACTGGGAGCACTTTTTGGGTGTATTACAGCGGGAGCCCTCTACTGGAATAGGGTTCCTAGTGTGGGCATGGCCTTGGTGCCGGAAAGAGCTGTGTTGGAAAACACTGTGCTTGGAGCATCCTTTCCCTCACCGTTTCCCACTATCCAAGCTTCTCTGGGTTCCTGCCTTGTTCTTCCGCCCCAGCTAGCAACTCCTGGTTCCTGATCCTCGGGACTCCAGGGCTCAGCAGTGAGCCGTGATGTTGCAGTCGGCCCTTGCTCCTGTGCGTCAGGGCTCCGAAGTCTGCAGCAGCCTCTATTGGAACATAAAGTTTTAGTGCAGCTTTTTCAACCAGAATTGAGAGGTCTTGAGTTCTGGGTTTCTCCTTGGCATGAATCTGCTCACCTGGGGGCTGATCCAGGGTGGGCTCTCAGGAAGTCACCCCAGGTGATAGTCTGCCCTGACACTTGTGGGGTGGAGAAGGGGAGGGTGCACGAGAGCCTGTGTCTCCCATGGATTGGAAAATGTACCAGGCTGTTGCAAGCCCAGGGGCCTGCATGGGGACTGATCCACTTCCGAACCATCATGTGAGTGTGGCTTTTTCTTTCCTCCCTGTGCAGGAGTGGGGGGAGTGCATGCATGCTGTATTGTTTGCTCAGATGCTGAGGTGCAAGGACGCTAACCTTTGTCCTCGGTCTCTTGTTGCAGGACAAGAGATGGCCACGTCCAGTTCTGGAGTGCCCCCAAAGTCCTCTCATCACTTAAGCACTTGTGCCGCAAAGCTCTCCGCACCTTCCTAACAACTTACCAGGTCCTAGCACTACCCCTTCCCAAGAAAATGAAAGAGTTCCTCACCTACAGAACCTTTTAAACCCTGTGTAGGACACGGGGCCAAAGAGACATGGAGCTGGCCGGCTTCCTTCCTTATTTCAGAGCTTTGTTCGTTCATGGAGAAGCAGCTGGGGTTGTAAAATGGTCACAGAGACCCACTCCACTTTAGAGCAAGGATTTCTATTTCTCTGTTTGGGGCTGTATCTTTGACCACATAGGTTATTTTAATAAGAGAACCCAGCCAAAACACATGCTGTGGGCTAGTTGATTGAGCTTTGAATCTGTTAGAACTCAACTCCCAGACAAAGAGAGGCAAAAGGGTTCTACTCTGATGGCTGAGGAGGCATTTGGTTCAGAAGCATCCCACCAACAGCCACACAAGTTTCAGTTCTCTCTTGGTGCTTTCACGTCAAGTGCAATTACTGAACATTGTGTTAAAAGCTAGAGGGTCTGAGAAGTCATCACTGGCATGGCAACGCAAACTCAAACCTGCACTTTTATGAATGAGAGACTGTGTCCCCTGCTTTAGCTACTAAATGAGGCAGTGGCTTTCATGTTTGTTACTTTCTTTGGCCTGGTTCTGAGCCGGCTGAACCTGAACAAGTCACTGCTTTG
The DNA here is from genome assembly GCA_007922155.1 of Mesoclemmys tuberculata. Classification (NCBI taxonomy): domain Eukaryota; kingdom Metazoa; phylum Chordata; order Testudines; family Chelidae; genus Mesoclemmys; species Mesoclemmys tuberculata. The sequence goes on from ML675638.1 coordinate 3,786,929, forward strand.
TGGGCAAAGACTTAGAAATAAAAAGTTTGTTTCCCCCATTTCTTTTTGAAGAGTAGAGATGCTCTTCCTATAGCCATTTTGTGGGTGACAAAAGGACACGGCACCGAGGGATATCCAAATAGTTCAGTCACTGGGGCCAGGTGTGGTGTGAGATCGAAGTGTTAACTTTGCAGAGTGAAAGATCCTCTTGATACCACTGTGGCCACCAGCCTGAAATTGTGTATTCTTGGCTTCATCAGCTCACTCAGCTGAGACGCAAGACACTAGCAGTCGCTGTGGTTTTATGGTAAGGCATAGCTTTCTCCTCTGTGTAATGGAAAGATGAACATATTAAGGACAGTGACTGGGGGTGGGGATGTGTTTTTGTGAAAGTGATTTCAATTTTGGGCAGCTTTTTATTTTTATCCCAGTGGCATACACTAATCGTGAGCTTGGCTCGTTTGCAGTGGGGGAGGTCAAGTATGCACTTGTATGTGGGTTATAACAGCAAATAACTACTTGAGCTGATTTATTCACTTGAACAAGTCTAGTTATTGGATTATCCAGTATAATATCCTAGTAAATATTCTGTGGCCTAGTTTGTAAGAATGATGAAATCTTGGCATTTTGGTACCTTCTTACATTGGCAGAGAGAGAGAGATGACCAGTTTTCCGTCCAGATAGCTGGCTCTATTGTCCTGCTCTTGTGCTTCTTGTTCACTTTCTCTCCAGCCAGAGTTCTGCTTTTTGGAGTCTGATTTCCAGGGAGTTTTCCAACCAGGGCTAATGACTCGTGTAGTGTATCAAAGGGGTGTGTGCGCGCCTGTGAAGCAGTCTCAAATACTGCTCTGTTTCATGTGGCCTAGTTTTTGGTGGCAGCAGCAGATGTTTGATCATAATTGCTTCATTCCCTCTTTTTTATAACTACCCATGCATCCAGTGCCGTACAACTGGAAAGGCTGTAGGCTACCTCAGCGCACATGGCAGTGACTGACAGGACGGGAACATAACTTCCCCTTGAATCTAGGGGAGAGACTGCTTTCTCTTTTTAGAAAGATTAAACCACCTACAAATTGGAATCTAGCCTGAAGAGAGCAAGCTTTTAATATCCCTAAATCTTGCAAAAACCCCAAAACCTGAAGTGCCGTTGGACTTTCTGTTAATGAGCGCAAATGCTAGCATGGTTCAGCTGGAAGATCACTGTCCATGCCAGGCTGCTGCAGTAGTAAAATAAAGGGAAGTGTCCCCTTTGAGTGGCCACTCAGCTTGGGTAACTCCTGGCCTCACTGACTGGGTGAAGCTTTGCTAGGCGTGAGCCAAAGAACCTAAAACCAATGTGTTAACAGTTCTGAACCAGAGCTCACTAAAAGATCACAGCAGCAAAAGGCTCCTGGTGCTCTCTCTGTAATGCAAGGACTAACGGCGTAGGGGTTGTTTTTTCTTTTTTTCTGGGGGGGGGGGGGGAATGGACCATCCCTTTAAACTAGCAGTTTTCTTAAAGATGTTTCTTAGCCGCAACTGTGAGCCCTATATGGAGACTGGCTGTGTAACGGAAAGGGGTGGTGAAATCGCCATCGTCTACATTGAAGGGCAGTCACCATCCACTTGTTATACCTCAGTATCGCAGCCGACCACCTCACATGCACAGCTACAAGTGGCATGACCAGTGCGTGAAGCATCGCTCTCCCAGCCAGTACAGTAACTAGGCCTTCTGCAAGAGGAGGGCTTTATCCTGTGGGTATTTCTTCTGCACTGTATGTGGAAAGCACACTGGGATAGAGATGGGCCTTGCCAAGAGTCTTGGTGAGGGAAGATGCTTTTATTTTTTACTTGAACATGATCTGTAGTATTTTTGCCCTCATGTACACAGGAGCTCGAGATATTTTTATTAACTTCAAGAGGCAAAATAAAAATGTTTCCCCTTTCATACAAGTGCCTACTACGACGTCATTCCTAGGACAAACTAGGACAGGAGGCCAGACGCACCTACTGTCAAAGCGAGGTTAGAGAATCTAGAGCACTGATGAAATCACGCTGTCCCTGTAATTGGCAGTGGGTCATGGCACACTATCCCTGTTTGAAATAATCCTGTGGAGACCAGTTGCAGCTTCTTGGGAAACTAAATGTCGTGGGAAATATCATTTAACGTCTCAGACACTAGGAAAGCTCCAGCACTCTTCTGCTATATGCAGTTCTGCACCTAAAGTTCCTGCAGGCTAAATGGGTCAGCTCTGCTGCTGCTGTAGGAGTGCAATTCCATTAGTCAGTGGAAGTTAGACACTTGCACTGAGGGTGAATTTGGACCCAACTACTACGTCTCTAAGTAGAAACTGCTACACCTAACAGGTGGAATATCAGTGCTAAAAGGCAACTCTTAGTGACTAACTAAATAAAAGGATCTTGCAGCCTTAAAGCCCTCCACCAGCCAGCTGCAAGTACAGACAGTGTCTTCCCCCCTTCCTTGGGTGTAAGGGAAGAGATGAGCCTGGGTCTCTTCCCTTCAGCAGTGTATTTCACACTGCAAAGAGCTCAGTTCTGCTCTCTGATGCATGGGCAGAGTTCCTCTGAAGTCAAGAGCAATGAGGTGCATGTATCTGAAGGCCAAATTTGTCACCTACACTGTCATCAGGATAGGGGGCTTCTGAAACAGTGAGCAAGCAACTGCAGAAAACATGGGACTTCTGTATCTTTGGACAAGGACATTATTTGTCGTGTCTCGGGGGGGCTGGGGTAGGGCCCTTTGGACCTAAGCCTCAGCTACAATCAAGTCCCTGGTGACCTGAAAAGCAGCAATAAGGGAGCTTAGCTGAATCTTCTCACTTGTGCCAGCAGCCAGTCTGTGCCTAAGCCAGAAGAAAAGCATAAGTGTAAAAACTCCATTTGGACAAGTGCTGCACTGTGGAAATTGCTGGTTCTGTCCCAGCACAAGCTGGGCAAGACATGAGCTTTACAATTACATATTTCACAGATAGCTTCTGGAAACGTACAATTTTGCAAGCACCTGTGTTAAAGCAGATGCAGTTGCCAATTAAGACTGGGTGCAGTCCTGTAATTGTGACTCCAGAGTTGCCAAGAGTGAAAAAGCCAGGGGTGCAGCCTTAACTTCCCACGGGAGGGGTTCAGACATGCCAAACATCTTATTCTTATAGATAACCGCTAGGGGAGAAAAAGCAAGGGCCAGCGAAGGGATACTCACTCAATGTCTGCCATTTTGATCAGGAGTTGGATTCGGACGGACGGTGGGAAGTCAACTAGGGAGAGAGATGAAGATTTCTTGAGTAAATGGGGCATTTTTAAAAGAATATGAGTCAAGTCATTTAAGGCTCCTTTCTGGACCTACCCCGACCTGTGAGGGAGAATGACTGGCTGTTTAAAACAGGAATGGAAAATGTCTGCACAGCCACGTTAGCTCTGCTGTAGGGAGACAGAAGTCACGGCCAATCTTCCCTACCCAAAACACCTGCAGCTACTAGAAAATGTGTCTCAGCTGTAAAGACCATGCACCACCCGGAAACAAAATGCATCAGACAGTGCTAAATGGGAAGTGAAAAACTTAAACAGGGCTAGTGGTCTGCAGGAGAGGGGTAAAAATCCCAGGGCCCCTTCCCCTAGAGCAGGATCTCAGTGCCCTCTCTGAGCCAAAAACTGACCCAGACTGTGGTTCAAAATGATACCAATACACAACGGACAGTTCTGCAGGGCCAGTTGTTTTGTTCTGGGTTTGTACAGTACCTATGGTCCTGGGCCATGACAAGAGCTCCTAAGGTAATACAAATCATGTTCCCCACCTGGTTTAAAACATGAAATCCACCAGGTGCGTTCTAGCACTTTTAGATGTCTTACTGCCCAGAGGCCTGATCCTGCTCCCTGATGTCAGTAGGAGTCTTGCTACTGACTTATGAGCGCAGCATCAGACCTCAGGCCTGTTAAGTATCTGCCTCTGCCTCACTGTCTGCTGTTTCCCCAACACTCCCCAGCAGGGAAGCAAACAGTCACTGCAGAGAGTGGTCTACAAAACAGCCCTCTACCTTAATGGGTGATGTGACAGCGCCTGCCGCAGGGATCCCCTATCTCAGATGATAAACTCATTTGCTGGGTGGGCTTTGTTGTTTTTAATCTGTTATATTAGGAGAAAAATCAGGCAGGGAGTTGTCCTGCAAACAAAAGGCAAACAAGCCCTCAGCCATGGGGAAAAGCCCAGTGCTCCCAAGGGGGGAGGCACTGGGGGTTGGCCTTTAAACAAAAATATCACCCAACATAGCTTATTAGGTGCCATTTGCACCTGGACAGCAAACAAGGGCACAAATCCCTAAAGGTTAATTTCAAGGGGAGTTAGGTGTCTACATAGCTGGGCCAAAGGCAGTGCAACAAGGTGTTGGCTTTAACAGCCCCCTAAAGGGAGCTTTGCCCCCACACCCGCTCTCCACTGCCTGCCTCTGCACAAGAAGGTGAAGAATCTCGGGCTCTTCAGTGCACCTCACACAGGCACCAGCCCTGGGGCCAGTTCATGCCTGTTCTTCCCCCACCTTGGGCCCACCGCAGTCTGCAGGGGCAGAGCGAACCATGTAAGGTAGGGAGTTACTAGCGGGGCTTCCTGTTCCCCTCAAACAGACATTTCCTCCCTTGTTACAGCCACACCCTAGACAGGCCTCTGAGGATCAGTTTCCTGTGGGAAAACAAGAAAGGCCATCTACAAGCTACTTTGGTGGCTGCGCCTGTTAGGATGGGGTGGCCACAGGAGCGTTACCTCGGTGCACAAACAGGTGGATCTCTGTCAGGATGTCATGCAGAGCCAAGCCCTTCAGCAGCTTCAACGCCATGATTTCTGAGAGGCGAGTCAAGGGATTGTCTCGCACAGAATTCCCAAGCCTAGGAGTGGATGCTGCCAAAACAAGGGATCCTTGTCCTCCCGTTCACTGGATCCTTGGGGAGGGGCCCGACCTACGGAGGGGTGCTCTTGTCTGCAAATGCGTAGGGTCCCTTCGTGCGTGATGCCATGTGTCCTTGGCTCTGAATCCACAGAGGCGAGGGGGTGGGCACAGGCTGGAAATGAAAGGAGCTGCACCCAACTAGCAATTCAGAATTCAGCCCTCCCCTGTGCTGGGAGAGAGGCGCTAATGCTGCTTGAAGGGAATCAGTGCCCCACGGGGAAGCACCACCCCTCCTGAGAGAAGGTGAAATCTATAAACAGATGTACATGTACAAGCCGAGGTGCTATAAAGGTTTAATTGGCACGAGTTACTCGAGCGGCTAAGTGCCTTATAATGCAAAAGCCTCCCTTTTCCATTAGCACATATGTGCGAAAGGAGCCGCACGATCCCGCCCCATCGTCACCACACTAGTCAGACGCCCATTTCGCTCCTTGCTGAAGGAGAGCGATAAAAGGATACTTTTATAGGCGGTGGTGAAGTCCTGGTTTAGCATCCAGTCGAGGATGTTGGCGATGTCAGACTTCAGGGGGTGCCCAGTGCACGTGTACACGTTGTCCTCCGTCACCTTCCCAAAGGCCATGGTAGTGCTCTGGCAGCAAAGGTAAGGTTAAAGAGCAGCTCCGCTCCACAAAGCAACTATGTAAAAGTGACCTGTGCGCATCAGACCATTAGGGTACATCTACAAAGGGATAAAGACCCCCAGCATGGCCACAGCTAGCCTGGGTCAGCTGACTCAGGCTTCTGGGGCTAAAAATTGCTATGTAGACATTTGGGCTCAGGCGCCAGCCTGTCTGCAGCAGTGGTTCCCAACCCTTTTGGCTCGAAGGACACAGATATCAGTTTTACAACCCTAAAGGGCCACCAGTCTCTGCCAGCGGTTCCTTTCCCCTCCCCACTGCAGCCAGATGGAAGGAGTTCAGTGAGAAGGCTGCTCCCTCCTCGCTGATCTCCCGTCTCCCTGGCTGCAGAAGGGAAACCGCACACATCCTGTAGCCCTGTATGCTCCACCTAGGTCCCTAGGCAGTGACTCCCTTCTGCAGGCAGGGGGATGGGAGATCAGCGCTCCCCTCCCTCTGGCTCCAGCAGGGACTCCAGCACCTAGGACCTAGGCAGAGTGCTTTGCCGTTCTCCCTGGTACAGCCAGGGAGAGGGGAGCGTTGATCTCCCATCCCCTTGGCGGCAGCAAGGAGCCTTAACTGGTCTTTTAGCTCTACAGAATCACGCTCTGCCTGAGTCCTTAGGCTGCAGCTCCCTTCTGCAGTGGGAAAGGAGTGGCAGGCCACTCTGAAAGCCCACGCAGGACACAGGTTGGGAACCACTGGTCTACACAGCAAGTTTTCAGCCCTGGATCTTGAGCCAGGCAAGCCTAAGTTAGCTAACTCTCAGACCATGTGCATGTTGGGTTTTTTTAATCACTGTGTGGATGTACCCGCTGATACTAGAATTTCTTTTGCCTCCAGTTAGCCCTGCAGGGCCAGTGCACAATGGAAGACAAAGCTGGATCCTGTTATCCCTTCTGCACCATAAACAGACACTGCTCTCTAAGTTACAATGGGTGACCCCTGTGAAATCTATGGTAGGCAATGGAGGTGCGAGGGTGTCACTGGCTCACACTTTGCCCTGTAGAACCAGCATGACTGGTGGCAGTGTTTGAGGAAAGAAGGAACATGGCTTGACTCTGAGCCCATGGTGAATTGCAAGGAAAGTAGTAGGGAGAGCTGTTTCGCTTGTCAGCTGAATCAGGAACCCCACCCACGAGGCCATTTCACAGTCACTTCAGTATGAGGAGTGAAGAGGAATCTGCCATGGTCTCTCTTCCACCCCCCAAAACAATCTGTGCACTCACTAACAGAACAGACACTAACCACCCCATCCTCCTCCCCTGTTTACCATCTGCTGCTGATGCAGCTTTGCTCAGCCCCTTGTCAATGGCTCTCAGACAGCGCTGGTTCCTCAGAAGTCACAGCAGCGCTTCAGCGGCACTGTGGGGAGAAGGGCTGCGGGCTCTGGAGAGCTCTGCAGAGAACCAATTGCCTGTGGCTGAATCTATGGTGGCACTCTGTATTACGATCGCTACACCTTGCGACTCACAATCTTAAAGGAGACCCTGGACTGGAGCCGAGCCAAACAAGCAAATGCACATGGAAAGCCTAGGCCCCCCGCCCCCAGTGCACTCCTGCCTACATATACCATCTGCAACACTGAGTAAGTGGAGGAAGATCCCCTGCCTCTCTCCCTTATCCATGGTGACGAGGGTGCTGCACGTGACCAATGGGCTGAGTCCCCGTGAACCATTCCACGCCTGTGTTGAGGGAGAAGTCGTCCATCCGGCCATTACACAAATTGCACCGTTGCCGCTCTGAAGTCAGAGATGCGGTCCCTGGTGCTAGCAAACGTGGTGGGGCAGCAAGCTGCAGCCACACAAAGGACTGTACCTGTAAAATATTCAGAGCTCTGCGCATGTCACCATTGGAGAGGGTCACTAGCGCCTTCATCCCATCTTCACTTACATCAACCCTGAAAGACACAGATTTCAGGATGCAAAGCAGGGGTCCTGGGCCCTGGAGAATCACGGAGTCACAGAACAGCCACGATGGGACACCCCAATATTTGAACAGCCCTGGCAACATCCCAAAGCAATGTATGGACATGGCACCATGACAGTTTGGCAGCCCTCTCTCTCTATGCAATATGGTATCTTCTCTCCTCTTCCCTCCCACTTCCTGGCTGCCAGGAGCAAAGACGACAGCTCCCAACACCTCAATACTATTTGTTCGGTCAGAACTAGACTGCCCATGTGGACAGGCAGTGTCGGGACAGCTCCTCCCATTGCACTGCCTGGAGCTAGGCTGTGCAGGACTATCTACAGTCAGGCCAGCAGACTTCAAGAGGTGCATACAGAGCATGGGAAGAGCCATGAGCCTATAGAGCCCGAAAGCAAATATTCCCCTGGGGAGAGGCCTATAGAAGTAGAGGTGAATTTGTTGTGTGAAAGACCAGCACTGGCTAGAAGCAGGTGTTGGATGGGCTCATATTGCACAAGCTTCCATCACACATACCGCTCTGCCAATGCACTCATTCCTCATCTACAACACATCTGCTAGTCCTGCACCTTAGCCCTCTTCTGGTCAGAAGTAGCCAATCAAGCCAAAAGGTTCACATCAAAAGACCCCGTACTTGGGACTAGGCTGAACTCAGATTGGTTTCACTTGTTACCCAGGTCTCTGGACGTTAAACACCAGAGCACAATCCTACCATCCCATCAAGGGTCTAACCACAAACAGTGGCTGGTTCTGTTTGTCTTAAAGAGCAGTTATACTCAGAAAAGGAACTCTGAGCGGATGGCACCTTCTCTCCCATGGCACGTGCTCCCTGTGTGGGTGCACAGAGAGATCTTTATTACTGGAAGCAAGGAACTAACACAGCTATGAAAGGAGTGAACTGTTTCCACTCCCCCTTGAGCCATTAAGCTCCAATTGCAGAGCGTTGTTCTGCTGTTGCACCTGGGCAAGCCCACTGACAATGGAGAGGCTCAGGTGCAATTAGGGCAGAATTTGGCCCTGCAGAACCTTTATTAGTGGGGATGATGAGCAAGGACAAGAGAACCCAGCTCCAGTTTACACAACTGGCAACCAGCAAAGGGGTCCTGAGCAAGTTTGCTCTGGAACACCACAAACAAACTGGGCTCTACGAGGCCTCTCCTCTTTTCAGCCCAACACTGCATTTGAAGCTTCAAAGCACCTTAAGGAAGGGACCTGCTCAGAGACAAGGACCTGCAGGCATCTCTAGTTGCCAAAGGTTGAAGGGAATTGATTTTGGAACAAAAGAAAGGACACAGGGAAACCCACAGCTCCCTGCGAGGGGAGAAATGCATGACCGAAACTGGACAGAAGGAAAAAAAATCAGCTGATGCTTCCAGAGGTAAGAGGAAGATTTAGGAGAGTGAAGAGAAATTGGGGAGGGAGGATATTGTGGAAATCAGTGAGGACACCCGCGATTGCAAGAACAAAGGCAGGAGGCAGCTGAACAGGTCAGTAGCTTCCCCCATGCAAAACTCCATTTCCATCTTATTCTGACTCAACTCTCTTCCCCCACAGTGCTTTTTACTCACATCTCTTCCTCGATGACATGCTGCAGCCTGGGGACCATGAGTTCGGGAGTCAGGGGGGCAAACCGGAACCTTGTGCATCTGGACTGCAAGGCGGGGATGATCTTGGAGAGGTAGTTACAGATCAGGCAAAACCTGGTGTTCTCAGTGAATTTCTCAATCACTGCAAAGGTTTGGGGAGAAGGCAGGGGAAATTGCCAATCAGAACGTGCACCAGCCTGAGTTTGTACAGTCAGAAGATAGTTTGTGAACACAGGCAGCGTGAGCCCAACCTATTCCACTCTGCAGAGGGGGGCATTGGAGGCTTGGCAGCCAACATGATATAGCCTGGAATTCCCGGAGCTAGAGGTTCACCCCTTTGCCCTTCCTAAGAAAGAGTTCCAGGAATTTGCGTGTGGTCCCTTCGGTCAAGACCTGAAACACTGAGCTCCTGTGTCGTTGTCAGGAAGATACCATACAGATTCCTCCTCTCATAGCTGCCTTCAGGAGTTAACGTATATTGCTCCTTTCATCCACAAACATGACACTAATGGACAGACGCAACGACACACCCCAGCCACTTCAGTGCTGGAGATACAATCACTGGGGTGTTAGGCAACAGCTCCCTGGTCTTCAGGAGTGCTCTTATGACACCATCATGTCGCATGCACACTGTTACCATGGGCTTGCTCGGGGAAAGCCTGAGCAGACAACTTGCTCTGAGGGTGGAGGGCCAAACGGCACGAAATCACAGCTGGGCACGGTCTCACACCCTTTTCCAGTCCCCAGCCGAATGCCACTCACCTCGCCTTAGGGCATTCTGGGCATCTTGAGTCATGGCATCTGCTTCATCCAGGATCACAAGCTTAAACCCTTTCCTAATGGAAAGAGAGAGGACGGCTCGTTCAGTCATTCCATCTGCAGGAGGCCCCCTGCCTGAGCTCGAGATGGAGGAAGCCCACGGAGCTGAGTCAAGCTTGGCCCGGGGGAACTGGAGCTGGGAGAGACCCAGTCCTACCAAAACACTCACTCCTCTTTACACCGGTCTCTTTCTTGGTTGAAATCCAGTATTTTGAGCCCTCACTCCCAAGCAATTCACACCACTTCTCCCCAGACTCGCAGTAGCCTGCCTTTACCTACCGAGAATCCTCCGTTTTCTCTCCCCTCCACAGCATCGTCCAGGCACTGCCAATGTATAGACACTTTCAGAAGCGGCCATTGAGTGTTGGGTCCCAGCTTGATACACCAGTGACTTTGACTGGAGTTGATGATCAGCATCTCTGATGATCAGGCCCAAAATGGGGCCCCCAAAAAGCAAGGCCCAGCCCGGCACGTCAGGGGCCGCTTCTGAGTGTATTGGCCTTGATTCCTTTCCTCTTTTAGTCCATTCCCCCCACGCTCTCCTCAAAGTGCCTTGTCTCAGCACTCTCCCCCTTCTTTCCTATAGGAAAGCACCCACAGCAGCAGCACCAAACTGGAGCTGTGGGGACACACTCCACTCACTGAATGCTCTTATTTTCTCCTCCCGTCACGCACAGAATGCTTTCTGCACATCTCCTATCCATGCATTGCCTGCCCCATTCCGTGTGTAAAGGTCTTTTGAGAAAGCATGTGCTCCCCCCGACTATCTCCTTCTAACCCAAGAGTGGCGTGTCAGTCAGTCATGCTCTATGTTTTGTGGATTCCTTGTGAGTTGGTACATGTCAGGGAGGGAGGAGAAAGGGGCAAAATGTAGCTAACAGGAGAAATCACCTCTTGGGAGGTGAGGGGTATAATCATCTTATGGCACTTACTTAAAGATTGTCCTCGTGCTGGCAAAGCTCAGAATGGGTCCTCTTACTACATCAATTCCTCTGTCATCCGAAGCATTCAACTAGAGAGAACAGGGGAGGGGTGAAGCTGGCATTAGAAATACAGTATTGCATCTCTGTCCAGTAAGACCATGTCTACACCCAAAAGCTGCATGATGAAAGCCTACGGTGCGGATTGAGATTCAGTGAAACTGGTACAAGCCACTGTATGGACACTTATTTTGGTTGAAGAGCAACTTAAGTTTACTGAGATCTACCAATTGAAAAGTGCTATATAAGAGCTATGTGGTGGTGGTGTTGATTAAGTGGGAAAGGTTTAAGCTAAATGGACATAAGCCTCTCACACTACAATAAGAGTGTCCACACAGTGATTTGTATTGGTTTCAGTTAAAGTAGGTCAACTTTCTTGGGTACACCATGCCAGCAGCGTACATGCAGCTATCAATATCTAGGCAGACGAAAGGAAGATAATCTTTAGCAGAGTTTGTTTATGGAGAAGCAGCACCCCAGAATGCTAAACGTAACCCTGGCTAACGTTTCCCTATTATCAGCAGCTAAGTTCTCTGAGTTGGAAAGTATCGCCCTCAAACGAACAAGAGCACCAGGACCACCGAGACATTCGATTTACCTCTAAAACCATGGAGCTGAATTCCTTGTCTTTGTAGAGCTGTTTAGCGCAGGCTAGAATTGTAGAGGTCTTGCCAGTCCCAGGAGGTCCATAGAGGAGAAGATGAGGCAGACGATCTTCACTTATGAATTTCTGAACTGATGAGAGACAGATTAGGAGGTGAGGAAAAGAGACTTCTGATTAGACAGGACACTGACTAAGGGAGGGGCTTTTGATCTCCCTGTGCTTAGATTTAGGGGGCTAAGCTCTTGCTCCTCTGCATCTTTAACTCCAGCCGCAGATGTGCTCTACTCCCAGATGCCTTCAAAGTAAACATGCACTCTAGACCATTCTTTTAAGAGGGGCACCTCTTGAAGTTCCCTCTAGTTGACAACATCCACAGCTGGGATAATTCCATTCTGCTTTCCTAAATTATCGATTGTGTTAAATATTGAGGAAAAGGCATGATGATTTCTTCTGCTGTAGAGCATAGGGTAAATGTCCCCTAATGAAATAAACCTGAATATTTGAGTGTCCATTTCTGTCTCTATTCTGGATGACCATTTGTCTCCAGGGTGTGCAGGATCTGTGGATCTTATTACTCAAAGAAAGGAAATTTTCAGGTAGAGTGCAGATAAAGGTCCCTATTCTTCACCGTTAAGGTCCACAGTTCTATTACAATGGGGATTTCACAGCAGTGTGACTCCAGGGTGAGAAATAAGATAATCCAAACTAAGGTAGTTTATATGTCCTCTACCTTCCCCTGCGCCTTGACGTGTGGAGAAAACTGATGCCAAGAAACAGTCATTGGCTAAAGAACAGATTATCAATATGTAGAATTTGGTGAATTTATGGCCACTTAGCCACCTCGCAGATCTCAATATAAGAGAAGTGACTTCTCTGCCCTGAAATTCAGTGCCTCTGCAGACGAGGCTTTGATTGTCAGAAGGAAGAACGTTTCTTGTGTTCACTTTGGGAATGAACTCTGAGACAGTCTGAGGACTACTTGTCTGAATTCAAAGTACAGTACTGGGTCTCATCTGAGAAAGTTCCCATGGTGCTAAACCACGGACTTCAGTCAGCTGAACAAGTTTCGTTGGTTGACCTCTTACTGGGACCCAACTGATCATCACTTCCTCCAAGCATCCATTTTTAACCGGTCTGGTGTTGAAAGGGGGACTGGATTCAGTGACGGTGGAAGGCCTGATGGTAGGGTAATCAGACCTGTGACCCACAGACTCTTCAGTTAGAAAACAAAGTCTCGTGGCTACGCTCCCGTTCCTCTTTATATGGTTGTGAGAAGCGATGGAAAAGGTGAAGGCATATAGCAGAGACATAGCTCAGCTTTAAGTAGGTCATTCACCACCTTGCAGCTGGGCTCTTGACACACAGAGACCACAAGGTGCTGCACTGCTGTTTCTGCATACAAAGAGATCCATCACCAGCCACCAAACTGACTTAAAACGAGCCAGGATATTTCTGGCTGGAAATTCCAGTTTGCTTAATCCAGCAACTGCCATGTAAACCTTGGGGTTGGTCTAAGGGAACAGAGAGCAGCTATTGACCTCTCTGTGGCAGTCTAGGTTTGTTCCAGCTGTCACTTATAAAGTGGTATTCTTCTGTATGTTATGGCAAGCTGAAGCAGTCCCTATGCCCTGTACTTCCTTCCACAACATCTAGCCAGAGCCAGGATTGTAAATCTACTTGTTCGATGACTGTTACTAGGCTGTGCTTCCTGTGAGCTCCCACTCTAACATGAAAAGAGAGTTGGCAACAGATCTGCCCAACGGTCTGATTGAGTCAATGACAAAGGCCCATATGAGCTGCATGAAACAGACTGGTGTCCTGCTCTTTTTGACAGGCAGAATCCCTTAGGGTGTGAGATTTTTAGGCTGAGAGGACCATACTCGCAGTTCTCTCTACCACGTGAGTACCCTCTGTGACAGCAGGTGTTAGATGACACTTCACTTTATTATTTATTTTTGTTGTGGGGCTGATGGTGCCAGAGAGATTTCCCACCCAGAGTAAGGGGCTGAGGGGACGCCAGCCTGGGCTTGACTGCTTGTAAAAAGGGCCTGTCTAGTGAGGAGGCCACTTCTTCAGGTTAAAATCAAAACAAAACTCTCCCAGTTCAAAGCGCTGAGTTCCCAACCAGCAGGGAAAGCGGCCGTGTTAACCTTTGTGGTGACACCTGGTTGCGTTTGGACCATAAAACAGGGGCCAGAGGAGCTAGAATATAGTCAACGGTGGGGCCAAGAGGCCCCTTCCTGTCTGCTTGTTCTTCCACAGCTGGGCCGCGCTCCCTCTCATCAAGCCGCTTGCCCCAGAAGCTGGCTATTCCAATCTTTTCCTGCCTACGGAGAGGGGGCCAATGCGGCCCCAACCGGACTGGACTGAGGGGGAAACTGTGCTCTGGGCACAGAGCTGGCCAAGCTCCCCCCCACAGCTCTCCACGAGGAGAAAGAAGCCGGACACACAGACTTTGCCTTTTGCCTCTCGCTCTTCTCGGCCTAGCTCGCTCCCAGAAGCCTGGCCGGGCGGCAGCTGCCACAAACAGCAGGGAAGAGAAGCTGAGGGGACAATTTTACCTCAGCGAGGAAAAGGGGCTGAGGGGACAATCCCCCCACAAGGAGCAAAAAAACAGCCCGAGGGTGTGGCCGGGGCTGAGAGAGCAACGTTAATTAGCTGTCACGTTAGCCAGAAATGTGAGGAGAAAATGGGAATCCTTCTCAGAAAACTCTGCAGCTGGGGGTCTGGCCAAGCTGTGCGCTGCTGGGGAGGCAGATAAAAGTGGGGAATTTCAGGGAACAGGCCCGGTTCTTCCCCCAGGCAGGCTGAGGTACCCGCTGTAATGGACCTGTGGACCCTAGCATGAAGAAGAGAGGCTGTTTTATGGACTTTCTGGTGAGCATGAAAACAAACTGCATGGCACTCAAAACCGTAAAGCTGGCTTGATACTCCTGGAACAGAAGTGGTGTTTCACAACAGTCATGCTGAAAAGCTGGTAAGGATAGGACAGGAGGCACGATGGGCATCCTATAAAGGCTACAACGTGTGCAATGAGGAGCCTCTACGCAGGTTAATTCCAAGCACCTGTGGCACCCTCGACCTTTAATCTCTCTCCACAATTTCATGCCAATCATTATAAAATCTAGGCGCCCCCCCCATAAAAGTATTACAGCATTTCCCCCAAAAAAAGTTAATGCAAGGGTTTTGCGTAAGCTACATGTACACATTTATATGAAAGCCCCTTGTTAAAATAATGAAAACACATCACTGATTGGCTGACGAGGAAGTGAGTCTACTTAACAGGCTTGTCACCCAGTGCGAAGTTGCTTATTGCCACAATGAAAGAGAAGCTGTGTTATTGAGTGGCTGCGACCTAATGTGGAGTGGGGACTCCTGGGTTCTACTTTCAGCTCTAATACGGACTTTCTCTGTAACCTCAGGCAAGTCATAGCTCCTTTCCCTCAGTTGCTTCAGCTGTAAAATGGAAATTATACTTGCCTATCTCAAAGATATTGTGAGGGCTAATGTCTGTAAAGGGACAAGAGAGGCTCAGATGGAAAAACAGTAGAAATACTAAATACTCACTAGTGCTCAGAATGTCCTGATGGGAAATTAGGTCATTCAGTGTCTGAGGACGATATTTTTCCACCCTAAAGATATTTGAATATAAATGCAGATGAAGAGCTGATATTTCAGGCATTTCACAAGGTGCTCCACACATGACATTTCTCCCCCCCAGCATTGGACAACAACCCACAAAGCTAGATCCCCTTCAATCTACTCTGAACTTGGAACAGGTGTGATGGCATCAAAACCTAGCCCTGTGGTTCTGGTTGCAGGTCAAAGGGGTCTATTTTCTGAATCTAGTCTAAGATGGCAAAAACTTCACAAGAAAAGCTGAGCTTGTAACTTTTCTGCCCACAGCCTAGAGGAAATAGGCTCCAGCATCAGCAAATCCAAACTCCAGCTGAATCCTAACACCGAGAATCTGATCCAGGCACCACCTCATCCCAGAGGAGGATTACTGCTGCAGTTCCCTCGAGTTTGGGCACGAGGCCGCTCTTTTGGCATCTCCAGCATCTTTAAATGCGCCAAAGGTTTGTCTTGCCATATATGTTTAGAAAAAGCTTTGCATAAATCAGTTGCATTGATATCACTTTATAGGTGCTGCTAGAGTTTAAGGACAAGATCCAACACTATGCTTTTAACTGCAAGATACTCTGCAGGTCTGATGTCTTCACGCAGGCTTTTACACGGGGTTGATGGGGGATGGGGGAAGGGAGGTAGCAAAGAAGCTGGAGGCAGCTAAGTTGGAAGTGGCAAAACTATCCCGCCCCAAAAGAGCAGGTGAAGTGTGTTTTTGGGTGGCTGAGTACCGGACTAGGTGGACAACCTCCTTCACTATTTTATTTAAACAAATGCTTTGTACTGAGCTTAGAGTGGGCTAGGCGCAATGAACAGAGAACGAAGATCAACCAAAGCAGGGTAGCCTTCTTTCTATTGATCGGTAGGGAACAGCTGGCTTTGGACTAATTGCCCCAGATTTAGGATTCCATCTCCCAGGGTAGGAGGAAAGTGGCATTTGATGTCATAGTAAAGACTGTTGTCAAATTACCCAAATGACCTCCAGGTAAGGTCCATGGAGAAGGCAGGCTGTTCCAGAGCAGATCAGGTGAGCAAACAACCCAGCCTGCCCCACTTGGACAAATTAAGTGCCTGAGACTGACCCTGCTTCCCCAACATCTCTCCTTCTCGCACCCCAACGTTCACACTTGCCCCTGAAGAAGGAAGGGCTCTCAGCTGTCCCTCAGAGTGCAGGAGACGGGGGCCCTTCTAATAAAAGGGGAAGGGGCCATGCCCCGGTTCCTAGCCCTGGCGCGCACCTTCAAGAGGCCCTAGTCACCTGCCCTTGCTGGGAGGAGAGTCTCATGCAACTGCACATCCCCTTGCATGGAATTATTTTGACCGCCAACGGCTGCGGCTTCCCTAGACTGCCTTCCAAGGTAAACCGTGCACCGCTCACCACAGAGCATGCCTGCAGCGCACACAGTCCCGGAAACGAGAGGGGGCAGGGCGGGCCGAGAGCGAGTCACCCAGCAGCCAGGGGACAGAGCCCTGCTGGCTGCACCCCGTGAGCCGTGCCCTGGGGTGCAGATCCTGCATGCAGTCGGGGGGGGGGGAGAAGCCGGGATCGGCTCCGCATGCAGCGGGGGGGTCGTGGAGGGTCTGGATCCCAGCTCCCCCCGGGCCAGCACGCAGCGGGGGACGTGGAGGGCCCGCTCCCGCCGTGCCTACCATGGGAGGTTCCTGCTCTTCCCCGCCGGCGGCGGCTGCGCGGGGGCTGCAGGCTCCATGCGGCCGGGCCCGCTCCCCGTGCAGCGGGGCGCGCACAGACGCTGCAGAGCCGGGTCCTGGCTCGCGCCCGAACAGCTCCCGGGTCCCGCCTGGCGCGGCCCTCGCGAGAGCGCGGGGCGGGGCGGGGCAGCCCAGGCCAGCAGCTTCCCCGCTCCCGGGGCCGGGCGCGGCGCGCGCGGGCTGTGCTGGGGGCTGGCGCGAGGCGAGCGGGGCCGCTGGGGCTGGGGCAGCTGAGACTCGCCTGGGTCCAGGCGGGGGGGTTGCAGGAGGACCGCGGACTGGTGACCAAATCCCCAGAGCGGGCAGCACTTTCCTTTGAGCTTCTGGAAACCCTTGGCCCCAGGGAGGTCCCTTGAAACTAGTGAGATCTCCCATGGGGTGGGAATGACCCATGGGGTGGGAATGATCAGGGGGCTCCAGCTGTGAACTTGAACTGGTTAAATTGCTCTTTCTAAAATCAGAAAGGAAAACTTGTAAAGCTCCTCTTTGAAAAATAAATTATAATTTAAAAAAAGCTTCATTTCTTGGAGACTGAGAGTAACATGCAAAAAGGATTCTCTTGAACACATACTCAGTTATTTCATTCAAAGATGTCAACGTCCTGACTGGCATATTTTTGTTAGTCACGAAACATTATCCATACATACGTATTTTGGAACTTGCCATCTGCTTAAACTGGAAGGAATATTGAATGGGGAGCTGTTGGCATGCCAGAATATGGAGAAATCACCGCGCTCCAATCTTACAAAAGCAAAATCGTGTTAGATCTCTTACAAAACAATTTAGTGTGATGGGAGGTTATCCTTAAATCTGTAACATAGTGAGAGGAGAATGGAAAGAGCTGGGTGAGTCATGTAGTTTGTCTGAGAATGGGAGAATTTTAAACTTTCTAAATGTTTGAAATAATTATCACAAACAATGCACAATTCTAAATGTAAATTAAACAGGATTTTTAGAGGTAGCGTGCAAAGCAGAAAAAAAGCTTTCTGCTGTATAATGGAGGTCTGAAGGCTTAGTATGTTAATTTACTTTTATTAAAAATAATCTGTAGGTTTATTAATTTAAAATTTGATATTTCTAATTTTTGTTTTTCATCTTCCCTGTTTATGCTGGAGAATTTCTTGGATGATTCAGAGATGTGGATTGGGAGCTTTCTCAGCCTTAGTTGTAGGGGTGTAGATGCTGAATCTTTAACAAAGAGAAGTTTTCTCAAGTGTGTGTCTTTTAAACAGGTGTTAACAACTGTTAATAATGGCAGAGTTGTAAACATTTGCAATACAAATCTATTCCTCTTTCAGTTAATCAATTTTTCTTGCTTGCTGCCTCCAATGCCATAGATATGCTAGCATCCTACTAGCCCATAGTCTCCTAGGGGAAATGGAGTAGACAAGATGGGGATTTCTAATCTATAAAAATAAAAAAGCAGCAAAAAAGGGCACAAACTAATTTTCCCACTACTAGGTCTCCAGTAATGATAGGCTCAGTGCTACTGCACTGCTTATCTGCCCCATATATACGTTTATTATCATTGGCACTGGAAACAGGTATTCAGTATTGCAGGTTTTAGCCACCCTCACAACTCATGAAGCAGTTCTTAGGTAACATATAACATCTCAGTGTGATATCACTGGGATGGAATGACACAATGAAACCAAGAAAATGTACTTCTCAAAAGCAAGCTATTTCCTTTAAAAACAGAGAGAAAAGCAATGATTCCAATCAGAACTCAGCAAATCTCATTAATTTTCCTGAGAACCTATTGGAATTAGCAGATGATCACACTGAAGTGCCACTAGGGTACTTCAAAGAGCAACTAATGGCAGTATCTATCATCTGTAAAATAGGCTGTATTATACATGGTGCTTTTGAACTTTGCTTTTACTTAGCTCCTCCTTCATCATCATCTAGTCTTCTCTCTGCCCTTTCCCAGCTTTGCACCCCAGTTATGCTGCCCCCTCCGCTAAGAACAGGCCCTCCTTCCCTTCAACCTTTAAGTCTTCCTTTAATATCCAGTCCTTCAAGCCCCTCTTTCTTTCATCATGAACAGCCCTTTGTTTCTCCCTAGAGCTTGTTGAAACCTCCTAAAACATAAATAACAAACTTTTTTTGCAAACTTCTTTGAACTTTCTTTGCAAGGATTTTTTTGCTTTTTTTTATCACTCGAACTTGTTGAAATACTTCAATTTAAAAAAACAAACCTTTTTTCAACAATTTTCCTGCATTTTTTGACCAGCTCTATCCTGAACTGTTGACCATTGTCTAGTCTATGTTTGTCTTGACTTATTTACATTATGTGCTTCTTGGGAAAAGGGAATGTGCCCTATCAATTTATTTAAACAGCAGTATAAATGCATGGTACCATAAAAATGTTTATTAATAATCATGTGTAGTATGCCTCACCTTGTGTGAGGATGGAAGGATTCCATTCAGCTGAGGATAATAAGCCTCAAAGGAGGCTCTACTGTAGTGGAGACAAGTCATGTGGAAAGTCTGATTACAGCAAGAAGCAAAATTCAGTTTTAAGTTCCTGTAGGACACCCATCAGCATTGTATCTTGATCGACCAAAGAACCCCATCTTCATTTAATTTGCATGCTGTGCAGCACATTACCTGTGCACATGTTGGACAATGAAGATAAAACAAGACTATTAAAAATCTGTCTCATGCACAGAGCAGAATTCAGCCTGTGCATTGAAGGGGACATTAGTCCTAGTTTAGAGGGCCAGCAAAAGACTTATGCAACATTTTAGCACTCACAATAGGTCCTAAGTGGTGTACAGGCCTAGCACTGGCCCTTTGGCCATTATCAAACAGGCTTTGTGGAATAAATAGTACGGGATCATGAATTAATGGTGGCATCTTAATACATATGCACAAAGACCAGAGTTAAGGTGGTGTGGGCAATCTTTACTTTGGAATTTCCAGATAGCTTCACTTTACAATCTTGACAGCCTTTTAACGTAGTTTCTTTTAAGGCAGTGGTTCTTAACCAGGAGTACATGTATCGCTGGGGTACACAGAGGTCTGCCGGGGGTACATCAACTCATCTAGGTATTTGTCTAGTTTTACAACAGACTACATAAATAGTAGTAGCGAAGTCAGTTCATACAGACAATGACTTGTTTATACAGCTCTCTATACTATATACTGAAATGTAAGTACAATATTTATATTCCAATTGACTTATTTAATAATTATATGGTAAAAATGAGAAAGTAAGTGATTTTTCAGTAATAATGTGCTGTGGCACTTGAATTTTTACATCTGATTTTTGTAAGCAAGTAGTTTTTAAGTGAGGTGAAACTTGGGGTATTCAAGACAAATCAGACTCCTGAGAGGGGTGACACTGTTTAGTCTGGAAAGGTTAGAGCCACTGTTTAATGGAATATCGGTTAAAATCACCAACTAACATAATTTATTTTCCTGAGAAATAATTCATTCACACTGCTTGGTACAAGGGCTTTAAAAAGGGCTAATTTTGTGGTTGGGGTAACTCTATTGAAATGAGTGTATTTACACCAGGCCTGAATTTTGTCTCATCTTGTTCAAACAATGAGATGGTTTGACTTAAACCTCTCTTTATTTAGATACTACTTTTTATGCTATTGTAAAAACTGATAATGTGCTAGTTGTGATTTAACTAGACACTAATTATTGATTCATCAAAATATGTGTTGAGCTGGACTAGGTAAGCCAATAGGAAGCTCTTTCCTTTCCAACTTCTATGATTCAGTGTGAAAGGAACATTGTTTCTGTTAGAATTAAACTAAAAGCATTAATCAGCATTTTTACATGCAACTATCCTAAACTTGCTGCTGCATAATAAAATCAACGTAGTGAATTACATTGAAATAATATACATTTATTATTTGTTCAAAACAACTTGTGTTTAAAAAAAAAACAATGTTGATGACTATATTCTTTCTTAGCACATTTCAAAACCCAGGCACCTTCAAAGAAGGAAATTAATATTCCAGACTGTCCACATAATAAATATAAACATTTTTCTTATTTGTCTTAGTCCCCAATCTTGCACACTTAAGTACATGCTTAATTTTGTGCACAATGGGCCTGATACAGAGTTGATTGCACCCAGGAGGTGCTGGATCAACACTCATGAGTCTGATTCAAATCCCATTGCAGTCTCATAGACACACAGACTTTAAGGTCAGAAGGGACCATTGTGATCATCTAGTCTGAAGTCCTGCACAACGCAGGCCACAGAACCTTACCCACCCACTTCTGCAGTCAATGGAAAGGCTCCCACTGAATGCAATGGGTATTGGATCATTCCCTGTGGGCTTGATCCTGCAAGATGCTGGTTCAGCACATGCTTAGCTTTAAGCACATGGAGTTCGTTGACAGCAATAGGACTACCAGCAAAATTAAGCCTGTGCATAAATCTTAGCAGGATTGGGGCCTGAATTTTTAAAATTTTATTTCAGTTTCTTGGTTTTTAAATTTCCAGAAGAGGATTTTATTGGGGGTGTGTGTGTGTGTGTGTGTGTGTGTAAATGAAGATACCAGGTTTTGGGGTTATTTTTATATTTTAGATGTCAGGGCCACTGGATTATAAAAAAGGGAATAGAGTTGGCCAAAATATTTAGTGGGAAATTCAACATCTAGATTTCCAAATACACTGATTCTCTACCTGGGGCCAATGACTCTCAGGGGCTTGCTAACAGATGGGGGTAGGGGAGCAGGGCAGAAGAGGGTGTTCTGACCATTCGACCCTTCTCACACTGCTAGGTGGGATGGGAATGCTTGGGAGATTCTAACATTGAAAAGGTTGAGATTACTGTCTACAACCTTTGAAATTTTGGTCCAAAATCTGTGACTGAATACAAGGAATACCTCACCCTGTTTTTGTTTTGTTTACTGAAATAATTTATCATCAATAAGTCATTGGGCAGGGGGAGAGGGAATATATTTTCCACTGTTTTTCTTTACTCCACAGAAATAGTGTCAAGTTTTCAATCATTTGTAGTATCTTAAATATCTTGCTATCCATGCCCTCACAAATTGCCTATTGCACAAGTCCGTGTTTAAAAAAAAAAAAGAAATCTCCCTCACTAATGGCATTGATAAAGTACATGTTACAGTAGTACTGTACCTGAGCCCTTATAACACAGTGAAACTATTGGGCCAGATTCTTATCTGGTGTAAACTGGTTTGCTCCACTGGAGTCAATGAATCTATGCTAAATTTACTTCAGTTGAAAAATCTATTCTTTATCTCTAAAATAATCCAGACAAGAAGATGGAAATATTTGGGCCACATGTTAAGAATGAAGCACAAACATCTTCCTTGGCAAGTGTGCCAAACAAAGAATCCCTCCATTGAACAATACTTTGAGAGGAAAAATTGATGGGACCAGGTTACACAGTGTTGTCCAATTTTTCAATGTCATGATGTAATCCCATTTCACTGAGCTGACAGAGGCACAGAAATGTTCACTTAAGGGAAAATAATCTATTTTAAGATTTTGAACTTTTAAAATAAGGACTTTATTAAAAAAAATTCAGACTACATCCAAACTGCCAATAAGACTTAATCCTAAATATTATAGAAAGCATGTTTATTTGTTTTGTTTGTTTTCCAGTTCTAAGGGGATTAAAAATCCGCCTTAACTTCCAACAAGCTACTGCCTTTGCATAATATGGTGCCTTGGATCACAGTGCTTTGCAAACTGTATAAGCTAATCGTCATCTGATCCTATTCAGCTGTCAGAAAGGTAAGGTCTTTAATCGTTTTAGAAATAATAGGTTGGCATCTCTTTGTTTTTGTGGTTTTGTTTTTTTTTTTAACTTCCGGATTTGACGCCTTATCTATTTCTTAATAGTTGGCTCCATGCTCTTTAAATCTTTCTATCAATAACAGTGATGGATTCCTGGAAGGAGTCCAGCCTTTGTGTTATTAAATCATTGCCCCCAGTAATCATTTCTGAAAATTTCTGCAAACTCAGCTTCCCCTCTGGAGCTGCTTCTGCTAAGGTCTTGACTGATGAAATGTCTCTGGATAATAGAGGATTGAAATGGAAGAAATGGCTGTTTCAGGAGGACTGTCTTAGAACTCTCAGGCATTTTTATCTTGGGTGTGACAGTGGGCCAGGTACTGTAAGGAAAGGGGATAGGAAGGAGCCCAGGGGAACCAGACAATTGTCCGGCTGTGTTGTGGTCTGCAGCCAGGTCAGCAAGTTTCGGCTGGAGCCCTGCTGATGGAACGCTCTGCCACTGTTAGGGCCCTAGGCTGGGAAACAGTGGAATTGGGCAGGCCCCTTTTCTCCTTGCCATCCCACCCCTGGGGAGGCAGCCTCACCCTGACCTGTGAAGCCTCCCTGGGCTACAGACTACTTGACTTGACCCGCTAGGGCTGGGGGCAATAGACTGCCATGTGGTTTATTGGCTAATTCTCCCTGTCAGCAGAGGGTGTGAGTGAGTGAGGCGGTGTGGCCTCCCTCCAACCCAGAGGACGAGGAGTGACTGGCACCTCTCTGCATATGCACATATATTGGCACCAATGGGAGCTTTTGGGTGCTTAGCACCTTTGAAAATCAAGTGCCTAAATGTGAACACAGGAGCCTAATATGAGGTTATTTTTGAAAATTTTGGCCCTATTGCACAGCATCAAAGATTAGTTGATTGCAATCAAATTTTAAAAGCTAGTCACATATTAAATGGGACTGTTGCTATGGGTTGGCTCTAGCAAGGGCGTCAGATGACTTAATTAGAGATCTAAAATTCCATTTATAATAACCTCTAGCCATTTTTCTTGGAAAGAGAGTTCCCAAAATGTAAACAAATAGCTAGGGAGGCTTGTCTATGGGAAAAATAAATTCTTTTCCCACCAACATTGAATTTACTCAGACAAGCTTTTTGTCAATTAAAACACATTTTAAAAAAATGGTCACCATAGTTAAAAACTATTAAAACAGTTTGACCAGTTCCTAGCTTGAAAATGGAAGGTGAAAGACTATTATAGTGAAGTTGATTAGATTCATCAGGCCTTTGTAGTTTGTTTGTTGTTTTTTCCCTATTTTCCCTGTGGATTTTGTATGACAGTAAAGAAGGCCAGAGTGACATACTCTCACTGTATGACTAAGAGTAAAGCATTCTAGGTTGGCTGGGTAATGATGAAACTTTGATTTGGACGACTGAGGTAAGTCGGAGTTTCTGTCTTTCTCAGGGTATTGATACAAGGGCAGCTAAGGAAATTGGACTCCTTAAATGCAATTGCCATATTTTCAGATAATTTGGCTTTCTCGTGAGTTTAATTTTAACTCTCAATTTCTTAGGTCTTTAACTTTTTTCCTCCCTTGCCTCTAAGATCCTTGAAAGGTAGTATGTGCTCAAACCACTGATATGTGCCTGTGCGCTTTGTCATGACAAACTTTTTACTTTTATTTTTTGCCTGGATATAATAAATATAGGGTTTGGTGATCAGTGCTATGTGTTCTACAGTTATGAAGCAAAAAAGGCTAAAATAGGACTTAAATCATCTTCCTAATTTTAATAAAAAACAATGTACTAGTTACATCACCAATACAAGGTCATCTCCCGTGTGTATTAGCATTGTCTTTGGGAATTTGTGATTAAGTGGAGTAGCTGGCAAACCTACAGCAGCAGTTCATTGTCCCTACATTGTTTGCAGGGAAAGTTGGTCTTGGATGGACATGCATTGCTCCTCCTGCCACTTACTACCTACGGTGTGAAATATTGATCACTTCTTTCATTGTGGCCACCAGAATTTGTAGGGAGCACAAAGTTATCTTTCTGTCATGCTTACCAATGTATTCCACTTGTCTAACTTTCTTGTACTATGAAAGTTTCTTGGAGCAGTTTGGTTCTCAGGATATGTCAACTCATTTAGAGATTTAGGCTACATAAAAAGCAATAGCAAGGTCAGTTCAAACTAAAATTTCATACAGGCAGTGACTTGCTTATACTGCTCTATGTACTATACACTGAAATGTAAGAACAATATTTATATTCCAGTGGATGTATTTTATAATTGTGTGGTAAAAATGAGAAAGTAAGCAGTATGTCAGTAACAGTGTGCTGTGACGCTTTTTTGGTATTTTTATGTTGGGTTTTGTAAGCAAGTCACTTTTAAGTGAAGTGAAGCTTGGGGTACACAAGACACATCAGACTCCTGACAGGGGTACAATAGTCTGGAAAAGTTGAGTCAATGTCTTAGAAATGTAACTGGGCTTTGCAGCTGGTTCACTGCTCACATTTCTGCTCCATCAAGGGCCATCTATGCTACTATGATCATAAAATTCCCAGCAGCATTGGGCTGAGCCCCATATGCACATCTTTTCCCTTACTTCCCAGTTTTCCATCCTCTTTGTCTATGGACCGTACTCAGTTGTCACTCACACACAGAATCATAGAAATGTAGGGCTAGAAGGGACCTTGAGAAGTCATCATATCCAGCCCTCTGTGCTGAAACAGGACCAAGTAAACCTAGACCAGTGATTCTCAACCAGGGGTATGTATACCCCTGGGGGCACACAGAGGTCATCCGTGGGCAGTGGGGCTCAAGCTTCAGACTCCTGAAAGGGGTACAGTAATCTGAAAAGATTGAGAACCACTGACCCAGACCATTGCTGGCAAGTGTTTGTCCACCCTGTTCTTAAAAACCTCCAATGGAAGCCTATTTCAGAGCTTGACTACCCTTATAGTTAAAAAGTTTTTCCTAATATCTAACCTAAATCTGTCCTGCTGCAGATCAAGGCCATTACTTCACGTTCCACCTTCAGTAGCTATGGAGAACAATTGATCATAATCTTCTCTACAAAAGACCTTAACATAGTTGAAGACTGTTATCAGGTCCCCCTTCAATCGTCTTATCTCCAGACTAAACATGCCCAGTTGTTTTTTAACCTTTCCACATAGGTCAGGTTTTCTAAACCTTTTATGATTTTTGTTGCTGTCCTCTGAACTCCTTCCAGTTTGTCTAAATCTTTCATTCTGGGAGCCACACTATAGGAATACATTACTCCAGCTGAGGCCTCACTAGTCCCGAATACAGCAGTATAATTTCCTCCTGTGTCGTACATACGACACTTCTGTTAATGCATCCCAGAATGATATTAGCCTTCTTTGCAATTGCATCACATCACTAACTCTCATTCAATTTGTGATCTGCTATAACCCCCAGATCCTTTTCAGTAGTACTACCAGCTAGCCAGTTGTTCCCCATTTTGTAGCTGTGCATTTGATTTTTTTTTTTCCTTCCTAAGTGAAATACTTTGCACTTACCTGTACAGAAATCCATCTAATTGATTTCAGACCCAGGTTCCAATTTGTCAAGGTTGTTCTGCATTCTGATCTTGTCCTCCAAAGTGCTTGCAACCCTTCCCAGTGTGGCAAATTGTATAGCATATTCTCCATTCCATTATCCAGTAAGCATATTCTCCATTCCATTATCCAAGTCATTAATGAAAATATTGAATGGTAGCAGACCCAGCACTGATCCCTGTGGGACTCCACTACATATGCCTTCCCAGTTGGACAGCAAACCACAGATTGCTTCCCCCCACCCACTAGGCCAGTAACTAACTCAATGATGTCCATGCAGTTGCACATGTGTAGAAACTGTATCCTTTCCTTTCCTTTCCTTACCTATACTTGAAATCTTCTCCCTTATGCTGTTTTCTTCATTGTGTGATCACCGATCCTGAAAATCTCCTCAAATTCCAAGAGCGCAGAGGTCTATTCTGTAAAACTACCAAAAACATGGATCTGAGGTATGGCTCCATCCATCAATCATTGCCCAGGAAAATCATAAAGCCGCAAGCGTTAATTAATACTGTACAAGGCAACAACTTACCCCAGTGCCTTGTGGCCACCATCAGTCTCTGCAGCAATGGACCAATGGATATTGCCTACCTGATAAGATTGCAGAATAATACCCAATTCTATGTATTAGCTGATAGCCAAAGTTTAGCTGCTCCATCCAGAATTGAAAGTAGATCTAATCCTGCACTTCTTCCTCCGGCAAATCTCCGATAGATGGAGGGAGTTTTTCCTGCCTGAGTTGTATACCACTGAGTACAGTAATTGCATTTGATCATAGATATCTGTGGTTGGGGTGGGCAAAGCCAAGCCATCAGCCAGGGCCTGATGTGTGAACTTGGGCAAGTCGCTTAGTTGCTCTGTGCATTAGTTCCCTGATTATAAAATGGGGATAATGACACTGGCTTTCCTTTGCAAAGCGCTCTAAGATGTGCAGGTGAAAAGTGATAGGTAGGAAGTACCAAGTACCACTTGTAAATTATATCTCTGCTTAATAAAAATGAGAATACATGTTCTATATCCAAGCCTTAGCATTATGGCTAAAATTTCCTGCAGTTATGTGAGTGCAACTGCTGTAGACTCCAAAAGCTTATGTTGGTATTTAAAATCCTATTGTGGCAACCAAGAGTAACAATTCTAATACAATAGCTCACATGAAATCCAAGTAGAGAGGGCGTAACTGATTGTGTGTATGTGAGGGGGAGATGGTTTTCAGCAAGCATGAATATGATGCTTGGAATTTTTTGCCATTTGGAAGTAGTTACTTGATTATGGGCCAAATCCTGATCCCCACAGACGACAATGGGAACAAACGCTGGCCCTACAGTGTCCCCCATTCTCTTGCACTCCTCCTGCTGTAGGACTGTATCCTATTTGCCTTAATCACATAGGTTGTCCCATTGACTTTGACATGGCCATGTAAGTTAGTAAAACAAACAGGATTTAGCCCATATCTTAATATTCACTTCCCCTTGAGGTGAAATGAAGGTGGGAGGGGACATAAGAGTGAAAAGCTTTTGAAACTACTGCTGCTGTTCCGTCTAGTTCCACAGATCGTTTGCTGTAAGTTTGGCTAGTAAGGAAACAGGTGGTGATTGTGGCAATGCCCGTCTTTCTGTTGACAGTTCCTATAAACCTATTTCCATTGTGTTGAAAAGGATGCTATCAATCAGCAATGTATGGCCCAAATCCTGCAATCCTTACACAGGCCAAACACTCATTGAAGCCAATGGGAGTTTGATTTGCTAATAAATGCAGGACTTGATCCTGCATATGTATCTTTTAATTCCTAGGTATGTTGCTAATGATACCCTTTAATAATAAAGAAATCCTACTGTTTACCCTTTATGCTGATTGTTTTTATTATTTAGAAAATGTGCTTCTAAAATATTTAAATTGTGGACCTAAAGTTAGTTGGCATTGTTCCCTCAATTGTCCTGATAATAGTCCCTAAACAGGGGGTATAGATGAGAAAAACACATATACCTGAAGCAAAAAAACAAACAAACCCAACAATAATAGTTGGAATAGATGGGATGCTTCCTAAGCACCATCCCATTTTAATTGTTACGGTTTGAAGACATTCCTTCATGTTTACAAGCTAAACTGAGATATAATACTACAGCTTGCAAAGGTGATGCTGCTTTTGAAGCCATTACTGTGGAATACGCTAGTATCTTCTTTTAATAAACCAAGCCAATTAATGAGACCTCCAAAACAGGGCAGCTGGGCTCGTAAGATGCCCCCCCCTCAGCATATATGCCATGTGCCCAGCCATTTGATAGCATCGTCATCAGCCACGTAGAGCCAATAGCCCACCATCGAAGTGGGCACTCAGCAAGAATATGTGACATCGTCTGAAGTTGACTGCATCTACATCGCGAGTTCAAAAAACCCCGTCTGAAGAGATTGGCTGCACAGTTGCCATGGATCAGCATTCACGTTGTGCTCACCATTAGTACCCAGGCCAGGGAAGTTCAGGATCTAACCAGTGGACCGAATTCAGCTACGAATCTTGGTCACGTGCCATCTGACTGCGACCTCAATGTATCGCTCATCCTTCGACTTTTGAGCCAATGGACCGGCGCTTTGAATTCTTCAGTTTACTGTTCTGTCAGCAGCTAAGTGCAACGTCATAAGAGGCCCTCATTTGTAGGGAGTCCTGCATTTCATGTGGTACTGAGAAGTTTCATGTGGAGTTGCTGCTGTTCATTCTACTAGCTGTGCCTGTTCTTAGGTATGAGCCAAGGGATGAGGGAAATCTTTTATTGGATCAACTTCTGGTAGTGAGAGAGACCAGCTTTTGAGTTACTCAGAGCTCTTCTTTAGGTCACCCAAAGGCACCCCTCTTCAGAACCCCTCACTCCCATCCTGGGGTGCATCTGCTGTGCCCCTCTTCAGAACCCCCCACACCTACCTTGGGGTGCCCCTGCAGCACCCCTCTCCTGCACCCACTTTGGGATGCCCCTGTCTCCAGAGCCCCCACCCACACACCCCGGGGGTGGCCCTTAAGCGCTTCCCTCCAGAACTCCCCCAAAGCTGCCCTGGGGTGTCCCCGCTGGGGGCCCGTGCAGAACCCCCTGCACTCATCCTGGGGGGCCCCTGCTGCACCCCTCTCCAGAGCCCTGCACCGTGGGTGTCCCCACTGTGCTCCTCCAGACCCCTCCCTCCCACTTTCCCTGGGGTGCCCCCCGCGGGCTGTGGCTCTGCGGACACCCCTCCCACGCTCTCCCTCCAGGAACCTCCGCAGCGCTCCCTGCCCAGCAAGCCCCGGCTCGCGCACATAACGGGCTCGCGCCTCTCCCGGGAACAGGCGCGCGCCGCGTTGATTGACAGGCAAGATGTCGGTGTGGGAGCCAGGCAGAAGGGGATGCAGCAGCCAGCACGGGAGCCAGGCAGCAGCATCGGAGCAGGAGGCAATGCAGGCAGCATCTTGGAGGAGCCTTTAATGCACGCCAGCCTCCCACCTCCACAGCCTCCGGCGCAAGGTGGACAATGCAAGCCCTTCACTGCAAGGGGCAAACCCGGATCTCGCCCTCAGTGAGCAGAAAGAAACTGCCACCAAAAATTCTGCATGGAGCTGGTGTGTAAACAGAGCTGCTGCCCGATCGCTGCTGCTGCCACCGGCTCCTGAGTGCACGCACAGCATCAGCACCACTACCTGGGGTGCTCCGGCTCCAGCATCTCTCGCTCGCGCTCTCCCCCACCCCTCCGGAGGAGGCACTCAGAGGGGAGAGGACACTCGAATGGAGGCTGCTTGACACACAATCAGAGCCACTCTTCCTATTTATTCATTTGATTTGGGGGGAGGGGGTTGTCGTCTCCCGTGTAAAGATGCTGGCTCCCTTCATGTTACATTGTTAAGGACTGGAGGGGTGGGGGTGGGGGGGGAGTTGGACACCACCATCCCTTTGATCTTGGAGGAGGAGGAGGGGGGGGGCTGCAAAGCGAGCTATGGATGAGGAAAACATGACGAAAAGCGAAGAGCAGCAGCATCTGAGTTTGCAGAAAGCCTTGCAGCAGTGCGAGCTGGTCCAGAACATGATCGATATCAGCATCTCCAACCTGGAGGGGCTCCGGACTAAATGTGCCACTTCCAACGACCTGACGCAAAAAGAGATTAGAACCCTAGAGGTAGGTTTTACCTTTGCAAAAATAGAGAGAGAGCATTTCAATCTCTCGCTCCCCCTCCCCCCCACTCCCTCAAATATACCTGGGGGGAGGGAGGGAAATATGCACAATTTTGTATATTTCTACAATCTGTCAAACACAAGCTTCTTTTCAAATGCTTTTATTTCTCTGAGTTTTTGCAAGGGAGGTAGGTTCTCCCCCTCCCCCCCCACTGTGTATTTGTTTATATACAATGGGGGCTTGTGTGCAGTGTAATAAATTAAGGAGCTGCAGTGAGCTCAAATGAGCCTGCGCGCTCTGCAGGTGGCCAAAAGGTGGTTCTTGCACATAAAATGTGGCTGTCTATAAATAGAGAGTGCTCTTTCCCCTTGTATTATTCTGATTTTTTTTTTCTGCATGTCAGGAGGCAAGCATTCAATTTTGAATTGCAAACCCCAGATCTCTGGAGTGGAAAAATCCCCTTAAGATGTAATGAACAATTGGCATGTTTAAAAATAAATCAATCCTGCCTCAGTGAATGGAGGTACTGGGGATCCCCTCTTGGAGAGGCCGGGTGATGCTGCTGGGAATCTTTCTAAGCTTGCGTTAGGCTCCTCAATCTTTTGGTTTCATGCAAACAAGGAGGTAAAAGGCTTTTTGCCAACAGCACTGTGTATATTGCAAGAGACTCAGGGAGGGCTAGAATGATGGCAGTTCCTAAAGGCCAGGTTTGCAGGGGAGTGATCATGAGGCGTTAAAAATAACTTGCATGTATGCACTGGAGAGTCATTTTAAATGCCAGGAGGGCTAAGGGGAAAAGACGGCTCCCCCAAGGCGTTAATTGGATTGGGTAATGTGCATTGGGTAGTGCTTGCCAACAGTAATGGCAGCCTTATTGGAAGCAGAGAGAAGGAGTTTTTGGGGGTGGGGTGGATTCCCAGTGGCTGGGATGGTAATAAGATGAAGCGTGCAGTTGTCATGCATGGCACCAGGATGCTTGTCCTCACTCCCCACCTGTGGAGGTGATGGGGATTTTAAAAGGACTCTGAGGCCTGAAGCCTCCAGTCTCTGGCAGTGTGCTGATGACAGACCTTGCTGCATTTTATTCTAGCGGCATTGCTATAGAGAAGGTTGTGTCAGCATATCCCTTAGAATAGAAACCCCCGATACAGCTAGACTGTGGCCTGTATTCCGGGGCAGTGGTTCTGCCTGCTCCACCTCAGGGAAAGAACTGTGTTTGAAAAGATACATTAGGACTCCCTTATCTGGGTGGGTTTGCAGCTTGGTATTACATTTCCTCCCCCCCAAAGTTGAAATTTAGCACAAGAAGCCTCAGCTTAGTGATTTTTAAAAAAAAAATGAAAAGAAAAGAAAAAGGACCTTTAGAGATGAAAGAAATATAAATAAAAATCACAGTGCTGTTTCCATAGAAGTTGGAAATGGGCTAGGGCTATTGGATCATCCAGTTCATCTGCATGTAAATAGGCTCTCTTTCAAAGTATGCGAAGATAATTAGATGTTTACCAGTTTCAGGAGGATTTGAATGTGTGGATGTAACTTTAAATAGATGGGAGGCTTTAAATAGAAGGCAGAGACTCCACAAAGTCTGCTAGGGCAGGAGTTCTCAATTCGGGGATCCTAGCTAGATGAAGAGGGAACCCGGTGTGCAAAAGGTAGAGAACCACTGTGGGCTTTGCTGTTACCTTTCTGTTTCATGAGGAAAATGCGCAGATATTTGGGTAATGAACAGTGCTATAAAATCCTAAAGAAGATAGGTAGAAAATAAGCTGCTGAGCATGGAACTAAGCAAGTGACTGTGTCATCACAGGGTGTAAATGCTGTAGGAGAAACATGCTGAAAAGAAGATATTTAACTTTGTAACATGATTGTTGCTCATTGGGGATTTATTGCCTCTCCTTGTGGGTTTTTTTGTTTTTACTATGAATACTAGAAAGTTATGCATTTTTGTCCAACAGTTTTTCTAACCTGAAGGCCTAAAGTTAGGCTCCTAAACCCTACATGGGCACTTTAATAACTGTCTCTTTAAGCAGCTCTGAAAGTCAGCCCACAGTTATTTAGGTGCCTGTCTATGAAATTAGGACCCTAACTTTAGGCCTGCAGGGTAGAAAACTGCATCTTTCTATATAACAAGGCAGTGGTGGTTCTGGCGATGAGGACCGCTGTCCACTAGCAGTTTGACTAGCCCACAGCATGCTTTACGTGGACCACCAATGAAAACATCCGGGTCGAAATTCTGCTTGGGAAGTGCAAACTGCATCTGCCTGAACCTTCAGTTTCATTTTTGGGGCTTCATAGGAACCTTGTTAACAGAGGCTGGAATAGGGTTGTGCTGAATCAGTTGTTTCCTGGCCAGTACTGGCTGCTCTTAGAGCAGCACAGTTTCTCTGGGTCCTCTATTGAAAGGGAGTCTGTGACCACTATCTGCCACTGCAGCTTATCCCACACTCCCTCCCTACTGCCCCACCTTGGGGTGATCTTCCTAGTTTTGGAGACCCTGAGCAAACTTAGCCCCAGATGGTAACCACTTTGACCCGATCTTGCAGTCACCACTCATGGGAAACTTCTACTGAAGTCAGTGAGGGGCTTTGGTGTGTTGAAGTACACATGCAGGGCCTCTGCTACCACTGACCTGTGCTGCTGACCTAGGGTCTGGTTCTTTGCGGTGCCTCCAGGGGGTGTAGCCCAGAAGAGGCAGATCAAGTAAAAGGAGGGGCACAGGCGGCTTTCTGACATCTTTCCTCTCTCTAGATTGCGGGCTGCCCTGTGGGCCTGAAATGGCCCTTGTAGTAAATTAAGAGTCTCCCCCAGCTCCTCCAACTTGCAGCACCTCATCCTAAGTTGAACTGAAGCACTGCTTAGGATCCCTGTTAGGTTAGGCACTACAGGCCTGTCCCATCCTATTACTAACCCAACCCCTCTGGCCTTCATATCTGACCCTGGCATGTCCCCAGTGGTGGGCCTTAAAAGTGTAGGGCCATTTAAGAAAGTCTTATGCTGTGCCTGCACCAGGGGAATTCCACTCTGGCCAGTTGCAGCTCCTGCGCAGCCTCTGTACGCTGCCAGGGTGGGGCACAAACTGTGCCCCAGAGGTGAAAAGCTCTATGTCCCATTAACAATCACCCAGAGCCATCCAGGGGCTTTGAGTCTCTGGCCACGAGTGATTCCACCAGATCTTTTCCTATACATGCTTCTGGGAGGGACAGGATTATTTTTTCATATCATTAAAAGAGGAAATAAACGAGAGCCATCCGATAAACACAGACCTCGTGAAATGGATTATAGAGGGACAGGCGTTGAGTTGGGGGCACTTTGCTCTGCTCGCTGCCAGGACCAACTGGTTTAGCTCTTGTTCCCCCTCTTTCTGGGATGGAAAGAACAGGAGATGCTCAGCTCCAGAGTCGGGGGGGAGGCGTGTCTTACATCAGTCAGCAGCACTTGGTTAAAGAACAGGCTCTGAAAGATGCTGTGTCCAGTCAGCTGAGAGTGGTTGGCTGGGATTGGGATGTGGGATCTAGGAGGAAGCGGTTTAAAGTGTGTGAACCATGAAGAATCTGTAAGGCACTTCCTGGGCACCGGGGAGCAAGAAAGGCTTTGGGCTGGGCTGCTGCGATGCAAGGCTCAATGCCCCCTGCTTTGCACCTTGCAGAGTCACTAACTCCTCTGCCGCATGGGTGTAAAATGCTACAGCATCAGAACAGTCATGTTGTACATTCACGTTGCTCAGGTGTCAATGACATCAGATGCAAGGCAGTGGGGGAACGAGGCCTGCTGTGGTCATTATGTCTTCTGTGGACAAGTATGTCTATGGCCACACAGATAGTGCCTTGCTGGATGTGCGCTAATGATCCAGGCCCACTACCAAGCCCATGCAAGCAGTGAGGGGAGTAGAACTCAAGACCTTGTGCTCCATAAAGGCACAGGCCATCACCTGTTGAGTTAAAGGAGCAACACCTTGATCTTATCCACTGTAGGGAAGAGGGGGGCCACTTGAGCAGGCCCAATGACTGGCTTTCAGATCCTGGGCTTAAGTTTGCTGGGCTGAGAGTTAGCAAAACTCTCTTGTGAATCAAGCAGACGGGATTTTGAAATCCCAGAGGGGCAACTTCTAGGGAACCCCATTGTGGCCTTTCTACCAAGTTACGTCCCAGATCTGGTCTACAATTTAAGCTATTTAAATAGCAAATGAAAAGCATTTGTGGTCACAGGTAATTGCTATTGACACTTATGGTCATCATGTGGTTTGGTTTGTAGAGATGAGGTTCTGGCGAAAAGGGCCGTGGGCTGGACCAACTACTCTTTGGGATGAGGGGAAGCTGCTAGTGGGCATGCCATATAATGCACAGCCACAACTAGTACTTGGGGAGGTTCTCAGCAGAGAAGCCAAGGACTTAGTGTACATTGAAATCACCTATCCCCTTCTGTTTAGGATTGGTCCCTCTAAGACGGCTCTGCAGCAGGTTGGTGTGTAGGGTCGTGCACTTCTCTGTCCATTCCAAACCTGTGACGTGTGTTATGTAGGAGGTTGATCTAGAAGACCATAAGGATCCCTTTTGACTTAAAAATCTATGAATCTCTCCTGTGAGCCGATAGACTGCTGTCTCCAGCATGCAATTTACTAAAACATTTCAGTCAAAGCTTTTCTGCAGAGAGGCCTGAAGTTGTATGGGGTCACTTAGAGTTTACAAGCCAATGGTTATGCAAAATTCTCTGGCCAAGATTTTCAAAAGTGACTAGTGATTTTTGGGTGCCCATCATCCAGTGCCCACCATTGTTTTTCAAAGTGTGGTGGTCATCACTTTCTGGAATTAGGGACCTTCTCAAGTATGATGCTCCAAAATCAAGGCACACCCAAGGCATTTGGAAATCTTGACTTGTACATGTTTTGGCAACTAAGGAGAAATGCAGCAATTTGGGGATGAGGTAAATGGATGATGGATAGCAACCCATCCTCTGCTGCATCTTTTGGAGCTTTGCCTCATTCTTCACCTTGATAATCTGATGAGAGGCTAAACAAAGCAGTTTTTCTGGTCCACATATACCCTATCTAACTAGGCATTTATACCACATTCAGTTCTTGGTGTCTGGGCTCTTCACCAGTGCTGCCTTCTACCAGCAGTTAGCAGATATAGTTCATGCTGCTGTTGCATCTAGGAGACATAGCAGGTCCTTATGTAAAATATTCTGAAAAACCGCAATGAATAATGTCCAAATATGGCTATCATTATGGTTTGTATTACTGTAGTGCCTATGGGTGCCAGGCATGGACCAGGAGCCCGTGGTGCTAGGCGCTGTGCAAACACAGAACAAAAAGACTATTCTTGCCCAAAGAGCATCTTGCAGTTCCATAAACCATGAAAGCAAATCCCTGATAGCTCCTGATGTCACTGGAACACCCTAATCTCCTTGTGTCAATCAATTATGATGCATGTAATTCTTAATAAACTGCTTTCTCTGCTTTATATTTACAATAAACACACTCATAGCATTTCATGTGGCCATTAGGTTTCATGAAACAAACAGATTTCATTGGCATGGATTCCTGTTATTACAGGTCAAACAATTTCCTTTCCCATAGAAGAGAGTTTTATGTAGTGGTTAGAACAGGTCTCATTCATAACCTTGGACAAGTCATTTAATTATTCCATGCCTCAGTTTCCCCATCTGTGTGATGAGGATAATAAAAGGTACATATAGCAGAGCACTGAATGCACAGGGTTTACTGAACGCTCTACCAAGAGCAATTACTGCAAATATAGCGCGTTGCCATGGGTTTAGCACATTTTGTTAAGGAAGAGGATTGGTCATTACAGCAGCATCAGGAGGCACCAAGATCAGGGCCCCCTTGTGACCAGTGCGGTGCAAACACACAACAGGAGACACATCTTGTGCTGAAGCACTTACAGTTTGAGCAGACCAGACAAAGGGTGGGAGGGGAACAGAGGCACAAAGGGGTGGAACAATTTGCCTGGGGTCACACACAGGGCCAGTGGCAGTTCTTGCGATATCTGATCCCAGGCAAGTACCCCATCTGCTGGACTATGCTGCCTCTGAGGGAGGATGTTTGACATGAGGATCATTTTGATCTCCCAGGCGTGTAGAGTGGTGCATGAATAGCAACCAAGGAAAAGGGAGTTCCCTGACTGTATCAGCCAAGCAAAATGGGAATCCCCTGGGAGGTGTGTGTGTGTGTGTGTGTGTGCAGGGAGAAATCATCGGTGTCTGATTTAAAACCCAGGCCCTGCTGCACTAAGGATCAGCTGTCAAACTCTGTTTAAGTCAACAGGTGGCTGCGGTAAGAGTAAGCAGTGTGATAAAAGCATCTGCCCAGGTTTTCATAGACGTGCTGACTGATGGTGTTTCTATTATAGAAACAAGATGATTTCCAGTAAAGGAGTGATAAATGGTAAACTCAGGGCCAGATTCTGGTCTCTGGTACAATCTGAAGTGACTCCATCAAAGTCAGTGGATTTCAGTGGCATTACTTTGGATTTACAGCCGTCTAAAGGAGATCAGAACTTGGCCCTGGATCCTTGCCACTGCAAAATCCCAAGGACATGACGTAGGCTCAGAGTCCCAGTGAAGAGGAGGTGTTTTGTTGCTTTCCATCTGTCCGTGAAGAATCAAGTCAGATAGTGCTTGATTGTTAGCATGTGGCATAGAAATAACCAGCTAGCTCCTGTGCTTGTGGAATGGCCGTGGACCTGCAGCCTGGTCCAGAGCACATTGAAGTCATTGGAGAAAGACTTCTGTTGATTTCAGTGGGCTATCAGGCCTTGGTTACTAAGGAATTTTATTGTGTGCATCCGTGGAGTCCACAATTTGTAGAGCTAAGCACTGCTCTGCATGGGGAGTATTATCCGGTTGTGGGGTTTAAACAATACCTCTAATTTAGACTTGAAAAGTTTTCCTTTTTTTTTTTATTGCGACTTTTAGAAATGATTTGATTTTTAGAAAAACATTTTAAGTGAATAAGATTTGTTTTTCCCTCTCTACCTGGAATTATATGTTTACATGATGTGCTGACAGACACGGTGTCCTTCAGTGGAGAGGGCTCCGGACTGCAACTTGGGAAACATGGACTCCATCTCTCTGGCTCTGCCTCTGATTTACTATGTGACTTTGGGCAAGCCACTTGCCCTCTTCATACCTGTTTCCCCCTCTTCCCCTCCATCTGTCTTGTTGTTATTTAGATTGTAAGCTCTTGGACACTGCCTCTTACTCTGTGTATGTACCTAACACAATGGGGCTTTGAGCTCCATCAGGGCCTCTCAGTGCTATTGCAAGGCTGATAACAATCACAGATTTTAGGTTTGATTCTTCCCATGATTGTATGCACCGTGCAGAAGAGAATACATGTAAGATGGGGTTAGATTTACACCAGTGTAGCTCCATTCCGTTGAGGTCAGGGGAATGACATCAGCATGAACCTGGAGTAACCAAGCAGTGAATCAAGTCTCATATTTTTCACTTGATTCTGATCAGCTAATCCTGTGTTGAGGGGATTAAAATAGCTATTTCAATTCAATTAGTTTTTTAAATTATTGTTTACCATGTTACAGAGTGTGATTCTTTTTATTTCAGATGGTATAATTGTAGAGGGAGTTGATAGCAACCTCTATACTGAGATTGTCCAACGCTTTCCACTCAAAGGAATTCTTGTGTCCTTTTCTTTGAGATGCTCTTAGACCACATGACATTAGTCCTTTGACCAACATCACTGTCACTCCTTATTTTTAAAGGTTAATTGGGAAAGCCATTTTTCATTTCAGGTTCGATAGATCACAAGTGAAATTCCAGCTAGTACCAAAACCTTAGATCCAAACTGTCTGGACTTTTAGATGTGTTTGTAATCTGGATTTAGAGCCAGATTTTGAATATGGCCTATCTCTTGATAATAGGCCAGGCCAGACCAGAACATTGAATCCAAACTTCCTCATATTTTGGAATGTTTGACATCTGGATCAAAAATATTGGGGGTTGAATTCCTTTCTAGTGTAAATGTTTCCTGTCCTCAATTTAGCCCTCAATGGACATTTGTCAGCTTGCATTTGGATAGTATAAAGTACTGGCTAAAGTATTCCACTGCCTTCTGTGGGGTAGAATTAGTGCTACTCAGCTACGTTTCAGAGACTCTGTACTGCTGACAGTTAAAGAGCCTTTTCTAGTTCATGTGGCTTGAAGTCAGTGATTTTTGGAGTAAGTGAATGTGAATTTGTTGCTGATGTTCGGTGGTATTCTGAGTGGCCCATGCTGGGCTAAGTCGCAAGAACGATGAAGCCCTGGGTGGCTTTGCATATGGTATAATAGGACTGGACATTTCTGCAAAGGAGAGATTTGCACTAGTGATGTTACTGGTCAAGTTTGGCGTACACTGGCAAAGCTGCATAGACAACAGGTGCTGAACCTCTGCCTACACTACGCATAGCTCCAGTCAGTGCTGCATTTCACAGCCAGCACCATGCAGCATTGTTTGCAACCCTAAGCCTGTATTTCCCAGCAATGTTTTATAATAACACACTGACAGTACAATGACCGTGGTGCCTCTAGCCTTCAACAGAGCTCAGGGCCCCATTGTGCTTACAGAAACACGGCGTGTTCCAGGAAATAAACTAACGGGACCGTTATGGCAGAGAAGGCCCTTCAGAAATATCTCTGCATGTTACGGTGTTTCATAACATTACATAAAATGCAAAGGGACCTTTGTCCCAGCTGGCTGGTATGTGTGTGTGAGATGCTGGTGAAAGGTGATTGCTCTGGTGGTCGAAGTCTTTTGTTTAACCATACAGTAAGTACACCATAGGTAGTTGCAATGCAGCCTTCCCACACGTAGCCTGGCTGGTATGCTCCACCCTGCTCTGCTTGGGATGAGCAGGGAGTTCGAAGTGTGTGGCCCATTCATTCCTTGGCCCCTCTGATGAGACTGTCGGCAGAGAACCCAGTTACAGCCTGTTGTGGTTATGGCTAAATTTAGTTTCGCCTAGTCTGCACCCAATGTCTGTGCCCTACATAACTATGTGAGTTAGGGGGTGTGATTTAAAAAAAAACAAATAGAACTATATCAATCAGTACATCCCCTAGAATGGACACTGGTATATTGGTACAAGAGTGTTTTATACCCGTGTAGCTTTTTCCTCTTCCCGTATAGGAATAAGCTATTCCAGTTTAAGTCAGAATTATATTGCCTCCACACAAGGGAGTTTTAGTGCTTTAACTGTGCCAGTGGAGGTAAAGTGGTGCAAATTTTCTGTGTAGGCCAGGTCTCAGACTGTAAGCTCTTTGGAGCAGGGATCCCATCTCCCTATGTCTTAAAGTGCCAAGCACATCACTGGTGATGAATACATAATAACAATAACGAGTAGTTTTATCATGTGGACACTTGCCCACTAAGAAATGGACTGAGAACCACCACACAGTCATTAGGCAGCAATAACTTTCCTTCCCTCGTTACTGACCTGAACAGGGTTTGAAGTGGTGTCCAACAGATGAAAGGCTCTGATTTTGAACTGACTGATTTCAGCAGTGTTGCTCCTGATTTCAGTAGGGTTCACCAAAAAGCATGAGTCAAGCCCCCCCCAAATCATGACATTTAAAAAATAGTGTCTTTACTTGCTTTCTGGTTTAGGATGCTATTAGATCACATTTTCAAGCTTTTCTCTACAATCATGAGGGCTAGAAACTTTTTTTTTCCCCCCTTCTTAGCACAAAAGCTGAGAGTCTCATATAGTCACATGATTCCAAGAGCTGGGACTTTAAATAAATTACCAAATATCCCAAGGTTTTAAGATAAAATTGCGAGAATTGGCAACATTGTTTTTGCAGTTGTGTGAGCGAGATCAGAATCCAGCCTATAATCCCTATGTCCCATTATTAATTCCTTAAACCACCCAGTCTCTGTCTTGGTACATTTTAAAGAGATGTCTTTAACTGGACCACCTCTCAGTGTATTTTCTGAAAATATAAACACTCTGATCAATTTATGCCAGCATCTCAGCTCTCATGACCAAACCCTACAAATATGTGTGCTTACGAGTTACTGGGGGAGGTGGTGGGGCTGAAATAAAAGAAGAGAATGAAATTAATGGAAAATAGATTTTATTCTCAAGCTTCCAAGGGGTATTGTCAAGCAGAGAGTTTAAAAAAAAAACAATCGAGTGAGGGGAAATGCTGACAGCATCACTCTAACTTCTGAAAAGCCGATCAGTGAGTCTGTTGTTTTCAAACGCATGCCACAGATTATAAATCTACAGCAAATTGATATGTGTTCTATAGCCTTGCCCTTTTTATTTAATTATAGAATTGGCATTTGGTTTTCCACTGGAAACATAAATAGGCCCGCAGACCTGCCCAGCTGTGTATCTGCTGTTTGTGAAGACACACTCCCCAATCACAAGTGCACAAACGTGCTATAGTGCAATGGGAAAACACACAAATACTGTGTTCCTGCACTCTCTGAGGGAAAGAATGCACACGCTGCTTGGCCTGCTGACAGACAGACAAAAAAGAATCCAAATACAGGTGTATGCTCTGAGCCTTATCCTGTTAAATGTTGGGCACCTTCCACTCCCAGTGGCTTAGTCTGAGTTGTGGACAATCAGACCCCGTGCATCCAAGATATTTAGGTTCCTGACTTTCAGTGAAATCAGCCACCTGAACGCCTTTGGAGGGCCTCAGCAAAGTATGTAAACAGCTGTATGCAAAGTGCATGTCAGTTAGTGTCCAGGTGCATTATGGGGGGAAAGGTTTGCATCTTTCTGAAGCATCAGGTATTTCTGGAGGCAGTATGTTGCAATGAACGAAACTGGAGGGTTGATCTTCCATGGCAAATCCTATATTCCCATGGATGATATTACGTATTACCATAGCCCCTCGGAGCCCTAGTCATAGACCAGGACCCCATTGTATAAGGTGCTGTACAAACACACAATTAAACAGTCTCTGCCGCTCCCCAGGTTACTGTTTAGCTGTGTTTTGACATGAATTGTTTACAACAGTGGTGGTAGAGTGGGGAAAAAAAGTATCCATGCAAGGGAAGCTGTTTTGAAAATACACCCCATTTGGTGCATTCCACAGGCCAAACATTGCTCTTTAAGGTATCTTTAGGATAAATGGTTTCTCTGGAAGGGATCCCAGAAGGGGGAATGAACTCCATCATAGACGCAGGTATCCCCTCACCCCTTCCTTTGATTAGATTGCTGTTGTTCACCTCAAAGTGGGAGGAGTGCAGATTGCGGCAAGGGTTAAATAA
The DNA here is from genome assembly GCA_007922155.1 of Mesoclemmys tuberculata. Taxonomy (NCBI): domain Eukaryota; kingdom Metazoa; phylum Chordata; order Testudines; family Chelidae; genus Mesoclemmys; species Mesoclemmys tuberculata. Next base: position 3,828,383 of record ML675638.1, read on the forward strand.
CTTTGCCTGCTTTACTGCAAGATTCTGCGGAATGCTTCGAAAATAAGACTACGGGCTTCATCCAGCCCTCGGATACATGAACATGTGTTTGGTGTGTATCTTGCAAAGTCAGCCACACTTCATCTTGGAAGGCCAGGAGCTGGTTTTGCAATGCATCTAGGACTGACTGCTATCAGGTGTCTGTATACAGCTATAAATGCTACGGACTGCTAGCTCAATAAAATGCATGAAAATTGAACCGATATGCAAATACTGCAATCACACACTCATTTTGTGCACATAGCTCTCTAGTGAGAGACATCTGCTTTATTTTTCATGCATAAACTAACAGTAATGATGACACCTTATATTTCTATAGGGCCTTTCATCCTCAGGGATCCTAAAGTGCTTTTCAAACTGTCTATGCAGGAATCTCTTCCCCCGGCACTGAAATGTAGCCACTTCTGGGGTGGAATGTGACAGCCATTTAATAGAAACACAACTGTGTAGAACAGGAAATTAAGAAGAATAATGCAGCCATTTGAAATTACTGGGGGCGGAGGATTGGAAGAGTCAGGTTGTCTGTATCCACACTGGAACTTGGCCTGGACCCTGGGGTTTACCACACTGCTCTTGTGAAAAGTGCCCTGACATCTTTTATGGCCACTATAGTGAGGATTAGGACTGCCACCTTTCCATGTTTTGAGGTAGCTGTCCCGGGAAGTCTAAGGGTGCTCAGTGCACACCACCAGCTGTCCAGTTTTATGGACTCAGGATCATCCTGGATGTCTCTTTTTTGTACCTCAGATATACTCTTCTCATCATGCAGCTGTGCCATCCCTTAAGGGCCTGCCCAAATTGCTGGGGGTGTGCTGGGAAGGAATCCAGGGGCTGGAGCAGCTGACAGGGCCCTTGTGTGTTTTAACAGATTAGCCAGCACTCTGACTCTTTTGACGGTTTGTCCATGACCTACATCCCTCTTACTGTCCACACACTGCACCCAGGGGTCTTGTATGGGGCAGGAGTCTACGCCATGCCAGGAGTGCACACCCTCTTGTATGAACTCCTGCCAGCCTTAGTGTGTGTTTGTGGGGTGCTGGTTCAGAGAGGCCCTCTTCTCTGTGCTAGCCCTGTATATGCACATAACAAAAGACAGGCCCTGCTGCGAGTTTATACTCCGTGTTGCCAGGCCCTCCCCCTAGCTTGAGCTGTTCCTTAGAACCCCATCTTGAGTGCATCCTTCAGGTGACCAGCTTGGCTTCCTTCACCTCTCACAATTGTGGAACCCCCGCGGTCCAACCCCTCTGGAATTTGGGCTCTCTGTTTTCCACTTGTGTTACCACAACAGCCCCGACTCCGTTTTGCATCTGGAAGCTCTTTCCTTCAGGGAACTTTGACCAGTGGCTGATTAAAGTGACTCAAAACAGCTTCTTCAAAACAAAGCATTATTTATTCGCCCAAAGGTGCGTAGCTTGGAGAAAGGAAATAAAACAACAAAAGGCCTGGGACATGTGGATCTTCCCTAAACTTTATTCATTCCTTGAAAGTTTTGGGTAAGTCCCACACAGCCCAGATACCTTGCTCCTGTCCCAGGAGAGACAGCCAGCCCCATAGTAGCATGTCCAGCTGCTGTTGCCTGCCAACCCCCTTATTCCTCCTCCCTAGGCTGGGTACTTCAATGGTTCAATATCCACTTTGATCCCAGGTTCAGGCTTGAAAGTCTCAGCCTTGTTAGCTGAGCTGGAGCCCTGGGAGTGGGGATTCCCAAATTAATAGTTCTCCCATTGTTCCCTCAAGGACTCATGGGCAGTCTCTTTGATGGTGCCTTCTCTGGCCATTGTTTCCTTTCCTGTTTGTTTCCCCATAACAGCCTCCTTTGATTTAACTCCTTGCAGCAAGGCAGGAGAATATCAAACAGGTAAACTGAGGGGCATATGATATTCATGGAACAAATACAGGGAACTCCCATGTTCTCCACAAAGGCCTTGGGCGGGACTATGAGAGAAACTTTATCCCATGCTAGGGAATGAGCTCCTCTGGCTGGACTGGGGGGGGGTAGAATAGCACCGTGCTGTTCTTTGCCATACAGCTGTATTATGTGCAGATCTTCCATGCAAAGTTGATCTGCAACCACCTTTCAGTGTTACCTGCATTAGCAGTGGAGGGAGAGTGAAGGCGCAAGAGGTGTGAGGCAGGGAATGGATGAAGTGGAGAGAGACAGGAGGCTTTTCTAGGGGGCAGGAGATGCAGAGGAAAGGCTCTTTCCCCAAAAGTAGTAAGATTATGTGGACAGACAGAAAGAAGGCCAGCATGAGAGGTGTAGAGAGGTCATCTAAAGGAGCAGGGAGAAACAAGGCCCTTGAGATAAGCTGAAGCAAACCTGCAGAAAGCCTGGCATTAGCCATTGCTGTCACAACCTTTCTGTTTCCCATACACCACATTTACTGGGAACATTTTAAAAGGGTAATGGAAACAGCCTGGCCTGTAGCCCCGTCATCAAGGTGCTCGGTGGGGATGGAGAGCCTGCATAAATACATGGTTCCAATCAGGCAGGGGTGTATTAGCTGTCAACAAGTTTCATCAGGCCTTATTCTCCATGGCCTTACACCTGGTGCCGTCATTTGAACTTCTGCAAAGCAGGTGTGAAACGCTACCATGTTGGGCTAGTAAACGTGCTCTGCTCCTACTGCTCTCATTTTGTGCAGGTGGAAACGCCAGGTGCTGGGAAGTGGAGAGTCAGGCCCAGAGTTTGGATGGGCAGCTATCAGTGTTAGTAACAGGAGCTACAAGCCATGTGTTGAAGTCCCCTAGAGCGTCACAGAGTGATCTCTACACCTAGCAACGTGAGGCCATGCTGACCCTTGTATCTGCAATGCTAATCAAGCAGGCAAGACTATACCCACATTCAAAAATACATTGAGACTAATTTTTTCCAGTGCCTGCAGTGAGGGCTCCCAGTTAAAAACTGGCAGAAGGAGGGCTCCCACTGTAAATGGACAGCCCCTCTGTCGCCCGCTATGTCTTATTAATCATCTCCATGTATCCTCCTCTCGGAATTATCTTCACACTCTAACCTAGCTGAATATTCCAGATGTTTGCCTGGTAACATCACTGGCTCCCTCTTTGTTCTGGAAGAGAGAGATCAGCATGAATGTTTGGTTGTCCTTTCAAGAAGCTGGCAGCTTTGAAGGGTGCATTGTAGGGGGATCATTTATCACTATAGTCGGTGTATAGCCTAACAGAAAAAATATGCATTCATTAAAATTTTAAATGCAGCATGTGGCAACCACTGCCACCTTCAGACATTACTGGAGAGCTATCAAAGGTGGATTACATTTCCACTGCATTTGCATAGTCTGACTAATCCAATATGAGGTTAATTTACTTTAGCCTTGTGCTCCTACAGGTGGTTTATTTGCAAATTTTTCCATCCACATTTTCTTTGATTCAACCCCCTGATCTTAATCTCTAAGCAGGTCAGGGCAGGGAAGCAGTTTCCAGCACGGCTGACGTCAGTACAGCTCCACAGATTAACTGGCATAGGGTGCTCTGAGAGAGGTGCAGCTGTTGTCCCTCTCCTTGGAGACCAGCTTTATCACCAATCTAGCCTGCTTAGTGTCTGTGCTCAGCTCAGGGCGTACACAGAAGCTGGTCCCATAACGCTGCACAGCCTTTTGCTGACGGAGTAACGTGCTGCTGCTGACCCAGCTCTGCAGCACCGAAGGACAGGTGCGTTGAAGCAGCACCAAAACAACCTTGCCATTGTCACAGTGCACATTGAAGTGTGCACAGCCTGCTCTCTGGGAAGGGGAATTCCCATGGGTGCCAGGGAGGTGAGGGTGGAAATCCCCTTAACCTTTCCAGCTGAGATGACTGCAATCAGTGGGTAAAGTAGCTTATCACAGGAGGGGGAGCTCACCACATCAGCCAGGCCAGGGAGAGGAGGGGGAATTCCTCTCTCCTCGGCTCTTGCACAAGAAGGGGCTCTATGCTGCCCACTACTTTTAGAAATTCAGCTAAACAGCTGAACAGAACTCAGACCCCCAGCTGTATATAGAGAATAGAGCACAAAGGGTGAAAGACTCATCCAGGGCTCTGGATGTTGGAAGTCCCATGCAGTTTCTCCAGGCAGCCTCTTAAAACTTGATGGTAACAGGGGCCGCAATGTGACACTTCTTGTTTTAATGATCAGTAAGGGGCCAACATGCTCTGATCCACTGGATTCGTGAAAGCAGTGGTCTCACCTTTCAGCTCACATGTGTCTTGGTAGAATTATTCTTAGTCTCTATACCTTTGGCTTGTTGGGCCATAGTTTTTTTTCAGAGTATCTTTGCTATGCATAATTTTTTTCTGCAGCTTTGAGACCAGCTGCTGCCTATTAACAGATGCTGATGAGGCAATAAGGCCTAATAATGAAAGTGACACTGCTTTGGCAAACCTCTGGCAGCTGACTGTCAACTTCTGTAACTGATAAACATTTTACCCATGTGTTGGCACCTCTCCTTAACACTGAATCATACCGTTTTGCACTTCTAGGGAACTTCTCTCCTTAGGATCTTATTTCACTAATATTTGTAAATTGCTTTAATTCTGACAACACCAGGGAGGGAATGGAAGGAGGGAGGTTTTATTAAAACATGTAACAGATGAGGAAACTGAGGCACAAGAGAAGTTAAGGACCAGATTTTCACAGGTCTTTAGGTCCCTAAAATGCAAATCCTTTTGAAAATCTGACCTTTAGTGACATGTACAAGAACATGCAGTCAGTCGAAGAGTTGGGAATAAGAACCCAGGAATCCGAAGTCCTTCCTCTAACCAGTGCAATGAGTCAACTGGTGATTTTGTTTGCATCAATTTAATATAAATTATCTACATAATCGAATCTCAATTATCCAATTGTAATAGTGGGAGAAGGGGAGAGGCACTTACTAGACATGTCATGGGTTTAACTGAATTTATTTAAAAAATGGATCTGCTTAAACTAGTACCAACTCCTAATGCAGGTACATTTAAACTGGTTTAACCCTTGCTTATACTGATTTAGCTTGCTCCAGTAAGCTAAAAAAAATGTAAGGAGGGGTGACACTAGTTCAAAGGCATCCACATGAGGGGTTTAACCAGCTAGGCCTCCTTGTAAGGCAGAGCAGCTTCACTACAGAACGGGGTACGAACAGTTTGAATTAGTCTGACCTGATCATAATTACCCTGTAACAAGCGAGCTGTATTTTAGAGCTTGCTCCAACTCCCATTGAAGTTGATGGCAAGACTTCCATTAACTGAAGGGAGAAAAGGATAAGGCCCTTCTTTGGGGACTGTGCAAGGGAAAGTCTTCTCAGCACTGGGCAGAAGGAGTAACAGTTGGTCACTGGACTCTTTATAACAGCCTGACCATACTGAAGACTGTTACCACCCATCATTTCTCCAGATCAAACAAGGTTTTTAAAACCTTTCCTTATAGATCAAATTATCTAAATCTATTATAATTGTTGTGGCTGTCCTCAGGACCCTATCCGATTTGTGCACCTCTTTTAAAAATCATGGCACCAGAATTGGACACAGTACATAGTGGCAAATGAGGCAACCCATTTTTCCCACTGCTGTCTGTCCAGAGCAAGGTATTTGGTTCCATTGTAAGTTGTTCTCATGATAGCAGCATCCTTTTAGATTGTCCTATGATAGGTCATTCTTTGTCCTCCATACCTTCTCTTCCCTCCAGGTGGGACCCAATCGAAGATGTACCTTCTACCTTTGCCAGGGGTAGCCTGATGACATGGCCAAATCTGTAGCCATCTCTGTCTGATTATTGAGTCTGCACACTTCCACACTGGTTATGTGAACTCTCAAATGATCCCAGGTTTCTTAAATAAATGCTGGTGGAGTGCATTCACCTTCCTTGTTTGCGTACTTCCACCATCTGTTATGCTTCTGCAGCATACAGTAGTGATGGAAGGATAATAACACTGTACAATCCCATTTTAGTGGGTAGATGTCTCTTTTTACTCTTCCAGATGCTTGGCAATTGGGAAAATGTTCTACTGGCTGTGCTGATTCTTGCCTTCGCTTCTTCTATGAGCTGGCCATTAGCAGACTTTGTACTTCCAAGACAGACAAAGTCATCAACTCTTTCGCATTCTTCTCCATCAATCACACATCTGCCAGCGTCGACAGCATTCTCTCTGATTTCCATGGTGTTGGTCTTCTGAGATAAAGTCCCACTTTGGCAGCTTCTGCTTTTATGTTCATAAAGAGTCTTTTCATTCCATCCCAGTTGGTATCCAGTTGACTATATCACCTGCAAAATCTAAGTCTTGCAGCCTATCTCTTGCCCAAACAAGCAAATGTCCTTGGCAGCAGCTGTCACTCTTCTCATACGGTCTGTGACAATGCAGAAGAGAAGTGGAGATAGTATGCAACCTTGCCTTACATCAGTAACAATATTAAACCATTCATTGTCCCCCCCCCGCCTTGAGGCAGCATGCATACTCATCATACAGAGCTTTTATCAAATTAACCAGCTTCGCTGGAATTCCATAGTGACTCAGGCACTTCCAGAGGGTTTATCTGTGGCACTTTCAAATGCTTTCATAAAATCAAGGAAGTTAAAAATAATTTGCTGCTGATATTCTAAGACTTTCTCCATAAGTCTTCTCAAGGTGAAAATCTGGTCTGAATATGACCTACTGGATTGAAATCCAGCCTATTCTTCCCTGAGTACTTTATCGATGGTGGTTTTCATTCTATTCAAAACAATAATGCAAACCACTTTTCCAGGAACAAGTAGGAGTGCGACCCCATTCCCCCTCTCCTGCTATCACATACAGGTTGCCCACCTTTTATGGATTTTACAGATAATACCTTTTCTCTGACTTTTAGGATAGATCTCCTTTTCCCAAACCATCCTGTACAACCTGCACCTGTAAGTCACCATCATTTCCTTTCCAGTTTTTAACATCTAAGCATCTGCCTTACCATAGCCTTGTGCTTTACCACTCTTCAGTTGGTTTATAGCCTTAATTACTTCCTCAGTAGTGATTACTTCTAGTGATACAAGCCCACTATTCCTTTACATTTCTCCAACAGGCTCTTTGTCCTTCCCCTGTCATTAAAATTGTACCGTCTCAAGCCTTCACAATGCCACAATGGCTCAAGAATTGTGATATCAGCTGTTCAGATACTAGACAACATTTTTTTAGAATCCCCTCTCCCGTATGCCTCCTCTGCTTCTCTTGCTTTATTTTCCATCCAGTCTCCGTGATCTCTTTTGGCTGATCTTTTAACTTCTGTGTTTTTGTCTGTGTGCTCTTGTTGCAGAATAGCTCTTTTATTGCTATCTCCTTGCTGAATTCTCTCCTTTAATTCTTTCCTCTCTTCAACATTTCTCCATATATTTGTTTGGAGCTGTTCTTTCTTAGATCTTCTCATCCTCACAGTAGTCCTGGCTGCATGCTGTGACCCAAGGACTTCTTGATGCCAGCAGGCAGAGGGCACAGGCTTACACAAGGGTTACAAAGATATCTGGGTCTGGCATCTATCTACTAGTTTGCCAAACAATGTCATGTGAAAGCCTGTGTCACACTAGTCACCATAACATTGTGAGATGTAGGTACAGATCATATGTAGACTCATAGACTCATAGACTCATAGGTCAGAAGGGACCAATA